>JAOBRH010475926.1:0-10200 GCA_027575125.1 Umimayanthus parasiticus | reverse complement strand
TGTGTGTGTATGTATGTATGTATGTATGTATGTATGTATGTATATATATATATATATATATATATATATGTCAACGCTCTTCAGGGAAAACGTCGGCGAATATGTTATTGAATGTTGATCTTGATGAGCCATTCGGCACTCTGTGGAACTGAGTTATTATCAAGCTTGATCATTATCTTGTTAATGAGACTTCTTATTTCGTTACATTTTCTGATGAAATATTCTGTCTGTAACACGGTTCAGCATTATATAGCACTCTAGGGAGCATAAAGTTAGCTGGAGACTTTTTGTTGTTGACTCAAAGGAAACTTCATTTCGTCGAGTTTTGGGTTACACCTACAAACCCACGCAAATTCAACAGCGCGCGTCGCAGTCTTGACACAAAAAATTGCGGTAAAATGGATTAAGTTTCTTGATATGATAACACGTTCTGATATTTCTTATACATCTTATACAAAAAACTGATTGTATAAAACGGCATATCTTTTTTGTAAAGACTGATATTCAAAATGAGTTCCAGAAAATTTGAGAAGGTCCTTTATGCATATGGTCAACACCCGCGGACAAGACTGTAATAAAGAGGTTATTAATAAGTTCTTAAACACTTGTCTCATTGAAACTTCAAATGTCAAACTTATTGCCAATGTAATGAAAATATTTTGACCATTTAAATATAGTTTAGGAAAACTATACACTGGATCAAATGTTTTGTTATCTGCTTCAGAGTTGCGAGTCTTTTTGGATTTAACGTGAGAACAAAAAACGGAAAAGGTAAAGAGAATTTTGAAGAACCCCAAAGGCGCTGTATACTGTCATTTATACAAGTCATAAAAAGAAAATCACCAACTTTAAAATTGTCCACATGGCGATGTTTGAATCCACAATTTTTTCGGCAAGTCAAAACAGGTTTCTTTCTAAAATACTACTGACTTCATCACTTTTTTCAACAAAGAATCGTGTCACACTATCTTGTGTTTGAGCAATCGGCAAACTTTACTTCACAACCTATCGTGCTTAGGCTTTAATTCTCTGGTGACGAATGAAAATGAATCGTTTCTATATTGAAAAGACTAAGATTAAAACCTGAATTAAAAGAGATACTGAATCTTTTCAAAATATCCATCATCTTAAAACGGACGTTTTGAAAGCATATTCTTAAGTGTCCGGCATACAAAGACTCAGGTTTTGGAAGTGAATACTTATCGAACATGTTGGTTTCCTAGGTTATTACGAAGATGTTTGGCGGCGGTATTAAGGAAAAGAACCTCTACTTTCTGATAAACAAGAAATGTACACGACTTGTAGTAGTAGTTTATAACAACTGGTGGAGGTCCAAAATAAAAAAAGTGAATAAAACAGAATGTGTAAAATGATGAAATAATTAACGCTAAGTGAGATTTGCAGTTTTGAGGTTTGCTGATTATTAGGTCTTCAGTTGGTGTATGACTAGGAAACTACATTTATTGTACACCTTATTAAAATGTGTTTCATATCGCGGTTCACAAGTTTCTATCGTTGTCTGATACACTGCTAAACAGTATTAAAGAGTCATTTTAGTCTCAGAAACATTACTGAAGTTGCCACTAGACTGAACTGCACTGAATTTTCTGGGTGAACGTCAGTTCTGATGTGATTTTCAGTAAGGACTTTAGCCATGGGAAAAGATGAGATTCGAGACTAAAACTCACCGTTACCGCCTGTAAATAGGATCGTTGGGGCCGAAAAACTGTGAAGTACCTGACTACCTGGCTTGCAGTTATTAATCACACGACGAAATCAAAGAGTTTTTCCGCTCCTCGGTGGGAGAGTGATATAAGTACTTCAATATGACCGCCCGGGGCTCGAAAGGTCGTTATTGTTCATCCAACAGTACGTGGGAGAAACAGTCCTACAATAAACAAGCGGAAGCTGCTCAACAGCATTAGAGGAACTGAGATAAAAAAAATTAAAAGTGATTACAAAATTTCTGGAATATATTACAGTAATCAAAGCTAAGAAAGCGGCGCGTTGTCGTTTTGAAACAAAACATTTTCTTTTAAAGAGCGCTTTCTTGAAGTAACTGGATGCAAAACACATCCGGGTTTAAAGTGGATAAACGTGCGCCATATGACTAATCAAAGCTTCGGTTTACAGTTTACATTGTTTTCTTCTCTTGTAACAATATCAAAGATTTGATTGCCAGCTGGAAACGTTTCCACGGCAAAATGAAACAACTCTTGTTTGATGTGAATTTGATTACATCAAACTATTAAAATTCCATTTTCGTCGACATTATTTACAAGGAGAGAATTTAATAACTTAATAGTTTGCATACGCTATCTAAGAGACACTCGGTTGTCTTCTGTACAAATCAAATATGAAAAATTAAACTCGCGGCTTTCTTAGAGAGTGATTTCTTTTTTTTGTTGGTTTGGCGGGTTTAAACTAACAAGTTTGCAGTTTTTTATAAAACCAAACAAAATCACTAAAAAACGATTAAGATTATAAAAAAGATAGCTCAAGTTATGGCTATCTTTTTCCCTAATCAGTCCATATCAGTATATGTAATCAAAGAAACTAAAACGGTAACGATTTTCCCCCAGGTTTCTGGCAAAGTTGGCAGTTAAAAAAAATGTTGCCCGCATTTGTTCCGTAAATGTAATAAGTGTGAATATAGTTTCATGTCGTTTTAATGTTGTATCGGGTGATTTTAATATTTTAATTTGACGTGAAACTCTTGTCTCCGCTTTCCAAACGTGAAACCCAAATTATTGTTCAACAAAGACTTGTTTGCGATCTTCTTTCAACCTTAGTTTTAACGCCGTCAATATATTTATGCATAAAACTGTTATATGTCAATGAAAGTAACTCAGGATATACATTTCGCATGTTCATTAAAAGTAGGCTTTTGTATTTGCGACACTTAGCTGACATACCAAATATAATTTTTACAGAAATTTAGCTGCAAGTGAGAAGTTTCCATATCTCGAATAGTTCTGATCTTTTGTGTAATTTTGTATTTCAAACCGGGCCCTTCAGGTTGTGCTAGCAAAATGGTTCAGCTAAATTTCTTACTTTTGGACAACACACTCTTTATGTAACTCCAGCTTACCCTTCATTATCTACAACAGACTTCACGAATTTGTGCAATTTAGTAAGACCTTCGTCCTCTATAATAAAACATGAGATTAGCACGATGCCCAATACACTCTTTATAAGAACATAAAAACCTTTTTTTGTAAAAACATTGAGGCTAAAGACTGGCTAATAACTAAGAGCGAAGAGCAAACCAAAGTAGAGGTTTGTAAAGAACTATATTTGAAGGTGTACTGTTAGATATCTGGGAAGGAGGGTGGGCAGGACTTCTTTGCATGAATTATTTTTTTAAAAATAATTTTTTAAAAGCAGTTTTAATTTGCTCGATGTTTTTAGTATGTTTCTACTTTGTTTATACAGAAATATCGAGAATCCTTCTTTAAGACAAAGATTTATTTTATGTTTAACAAATGACACTACGAGCAACTGGATACTATGAAAATGTATGTACCAAGAGCGCTTTCGATGAGGAATTCTTAATTTCAAAGTGCAACTTGTGAATTGCGAGTAGGTCATTTAACTGCATTTGTTGGTGTTTTCAACTAATATCATGTTGGGGCGATACTTCTTTGTCTTGAGAAAAGACCAGCATACAGTTATTTCTTTGTAACAATATATGGCAGCCACATATATGTACACGAGCAACGACATTTCATAGCACAAATCTTACAGAGCTCTCGATTGCAAGATGAGGTTTGCAGAAGGAGTGTGATACTGCATAGAGATGAAGTGTTTCAGTGTTGGGGGATCTGGAGGGATACTCCCCCAGAGTTTTTATTATACATATAGTACCGTGTTTAGACACAAAGACTATCAAAGTCAATTTGAAACATGTTAAAATAATGTTTACCCCGAAACATTTAGCACATATCTACTAGATAATCAGTGGAAAAATGACTATCTGAATTATTACACTTTGATATTAAAATGCCTGAGAAATACTTGTTTCATCGTATGAGTTTGAACATAGGATGTGTAACTGGGGAGAGGGGGGTGGGGAGGAATCCAAGGAAGTTTTCAGAGTTTACCACATCTGATATGCCATTTTTTTTTTGAGATATTTGTTTTTGCATGCACTCGGTTATTGCTTAATCAGCACGTGTCTGCACGGCAGAAATAGCTGTCTCACGAACTGCTGTGACAAATTATGTAAATAGCTTTCGTTACCCATGCTCGAATATTTCTTATGGACCTTTTGCTTTGCAGCAATAATCTTTTTGGGTTAATTGCCCACTCGCTCTCCTCCCCGATATCTAATGGTCCACTCCTTCTTTGTTGTCCTTTCAAAGAAATAATGCACTATTTTTAAACGAACCAGATAATCTTGACTGTGTGAGGTCGTTATTAAAAGTTTTAGGTCAGTTCGCTTCAGTTCAAGTTGTTCTTATTCTATATGTTTTATTAAGTCTAAGACTTACTGTTATAGTTCTAAGCCAAAGATTGAGCACATGCCGTTCAGTTTTCACTTGTGCTTAAAACGTAGCGGAAAATCTTACTTTGGTACCAGCGGCAACTAACGATTTTAAAGTGATTTTGAATAAAATGATGGGCTTTCCGTTCTCTCCTGAAAAATTTTGCTAGATCTAACAGTGAGCCGTACCTCTGGCACCCAGTAAAGGCAACTTTGTGCGTCAATATTCTGATAAAACTTTGTCCCTATAATAAATAGGGTGTATTCAGTACGAGAGAACAGCAGCGCAATTTGTCGCTTTGGTACAGCCTTACTCGTGTGTTATAGACATCACTCTTTGTTAGTCCAAGAAAACGGAAATCTGATTTTGGGAATTCCTTTTGTTATTATACAAAAATAATTCAAGATCGTTTAGTGAGACGTCTGAACCGGAAAGAGAAGCAAAGCAAAATAATGAAAATGTGTTAATATTGTTTATCACTCTTAGGTGTCGGACAAGAACATTATCAATTATTTTATTAGTTATCACTACTTACGAAAACAGCTTCATTTTTCGAGTCTTTACAAGTATTACTGAAAATAATTTAGTTACAAGCCAAATATGTTTTATAACGTTTTTGATGTTAACCCGAACATGTTGAAGTTCCAGTTAATAAATCTCGAGTCGACGCGGAATTAAGACTTTCTGAGGAGAAGAGCTGTGTTACTGTTACACGTGTCTTAAAATGCTCAAACTGTTGACAATTCGTTCTTCAAAAGAGGCTGGTGTTTTCGTATCATTCAAATGAAATAATATTTGAACACCATGTTTAGGCTTGGCCAGTCGCAACTGAGCTATAAACAACCAATGAATGTTGATTACTTATTAGCTTTACTATGGTATATTGTATGTACTGCATGAGAAAAGGGCGGTTAGATTATATTTTGGGGTTACTCCCTTCATAAAACTGAAAAGTTAATTGAGAAACAACCGGCTTGATATATTTGTCACGCAAAAGGTGAAACTTTTTAAGCATTAAAATTAAACTGGTAACAAACTACACATCGGAAAACGCTCAACTGAAAGGACGTTTGCTGGTTCATTTACAACTGTACTCCGTTTCAACTTGATTCACAGGTTGCGCCGCGAGAATGTAAATCCATGTAATATTGTAACTACTCTTTTTCCTTCACTTAAAACTACAACCTTTTATGTAGGTTGCCTCAAGAAGGGTGTATAAAACAAAGTCTTCTCAAAATCAACAGTCTTTCATCGTTATCAGAGACTCGTGTACTCCTTTAGCATTTCAACCGTTTCTAGATAAAAATTTGAACGAGGAGCCGCGGAAAGGTTTTCCGAGCCTTTCACGCTGCCATGGCAGTTAATATTCCTTTGCCACACAACTTTTAGGACAATTCTCTCTTATATCAAATGTCATGATAATCTAAGAATATATACGAAAACAAAAAAAAAATTCTTAAACCGAACCTTAATGAGATGATGTTGTGACGTCTCGTGTCTTTTCAAGTTTTTAGTAACTACAGACAAGAATCGAAACATTAGGTTTATCGCTAGAAATCAAATAATGATAATATTAAGTTCTTACTTGTATAGTGGGCCTATAGTATAGTGCTATTCTTAAAATTCAGTAACACTTTACAACCAAATGATTGGTATAAATTCTAAAAAGAAAATAAATCGGTAAGCATAAACAAAAATAGAATTCGTAAAACTTACTAATATTAAATTAGTGAAAACCAAACAGATACACGCTATTTTTTTTTATAAGAACAATTTTATAAGAACAACGAGGCTCAAATTTGCCCAAAAATTAAGTGAACAAGCTAAGAACAATTGAGGCTCGGCTTCAGATTCAAATGTAACTGAGAGTTTTTATTGAAAAACACAACACATCACGTCATTACATGTAGCGTTTCCTTGCAGGTTTTTTTCTGCAGTTAGAAACACTTAATGAGCAGAGAAGAAAATCAAAACTGTGCCGCACGTGTTTTTAAAAACTAAACTAAAACTCTTATGACAGTGCCGAAGTGTATAATTGACATGATGGAAACAAGAACAATTTAAGAACAATTGAGGCTCAAATGTAAAAAAAAAAAGTGCAAAAACTTAAGTACGACAAGGTTCGGCCAAAATTTACTGGTTCTTATAAAAAAAATAGCGTGTAAACCAGTGGACTAAAAGCTAGTTACTAAAAAAGAGCCAAGTTGGTTTATATTTTCCTCTTGAAAGAAATAGTAGTCATGGAGTTGTGAACATCATAAGGAATAGAATTCCACAGGGACGGACCTGCACAGGAGAACGGGCACCATATAGGTTTTCAAGCGATATATGAGGGTTTGTAGAGGAGTATATCTGATTAGATGAGCGGAGATTTCTGCCGGGACTGTATTAAATGTGTAAGGCGACTAGACGTGTATTTAAGAGCCTATCTATGAAGAGCCTCACAAGTTAGTAACGGGGAAAATGTTACAGAGAATTCGATGTGAATGAACTTGTCTATTATTACTCTTTAACAGTATACTCTTCAGTAAGGTTACGCTGGCCCGCCCAGATTAGCTATGCTACCTGCGGTGCCAGCAACATCTGTAAACTGTAACTATTGATGTTTGAAATAAATTGAGAATTGAATTGAGAATTGTGAAGCCATGAAACTTGGCCAAACATTTTAGACAGGTGGCTTGAGGTGGACGAGCCATGTATGGCAGAGTTCTGAACATATTGGAGCTTTTTCCGGACAGACTTCGGTCATAAAGTTAGAGTTTATAATACAGTAGTCAATTCTTGAGGTTACAGTAGCATAGACCGCTGTCAGTTGGTTTTGTTTTCTTATGTCGAAAATGAAATCTTCCATCCAAGTTTGACACATTTATCTGTGGTCAAGACAATAGTTTAAAGTCAAACATACCAACCTAAGTTTCGTCAACAAAATAAGGCCTACTTTACAGACTATAGTTGAGATATTTTAGAGCTTGAACATATCTTTGTGCACTAGCGTTTTGACGGTTTCAATGCATACACGATGCTTCAGATTCAGATATCGATGTACGGCCCTTTGGCAGTCGATGGCTTGTGGTGCAGCGAGAACAGTCTTATATACGTGCAGGATATCAGCTAAGATAATTATGCAAATTAGATTTGAAGGACTTGCACAGAAAGTAGTTTTTCCATCATTTTAGTCCAATATCCGGTGAGAAAGTCACGCCCCGTCCAAAATAAGTCCACTAGAAGTAGAATCGAAGGAGATTTAAAGTTGTTGTTTGCTTTGAAAGTAGTTAACAGTTTCGCGTCGTTGTTGCAACAAGATTTATTCCGGGCTTTTGTTTTTGAATATTGGAGACATTTTGTCATAAAACCTTCCAATGTCTTGTCAATCAGATGCAACCCTGCTAGCTTGTGAACTAAACGGGATTAAACGTGGGCTCAGTTTTCCTCAATTGACTGTGTCTTGTGAAACTCAGTCCAGCATTTGTATAGAAATCTTTCTATGGGCAAGAGCCGCGAGCCTGAATGTAAGATAAAAAAACAAATAACCACCAATCTTCGAAATTTAACTGATTACTACTTCACTACCTTCCTCAAAGGCCAAATTAATGTAATTTTTTTTTCAAGTTTTCAATACTGAATAGAGAAATAATTATAATTTATTACTAGGTTGTTTGTAAAATTTGTCCATCTTCGGTTTGGTAAACATATAAACAAGTTGGCAAGACAAATACTAACTGTCATTACTGATAAATCTGGAAAATATCCACCATTTTTGTTTTGTGAAAGCCCTATATAATGCACGTAATACATCTTGTTACAACAGCGAAAAGATCGGAAAGGCTTATCAATACAAGAATACAAAAGAGATTGTCACAACACTTTTAAAACACAGCAGTTAGATTTGGGGTCAAATTAGAAAAGGTGCAAAAACTAGTAAACTCCTTAATCAAATAAAGCTTTTATTTTTCGTGGTGAACTTTAAAATAGGTTTCCTCTTCCTAAATCAAAATCGCAATTCAGACATGAGACAAGTAGTCGCCTCCGCGATTCATATAAATTTTAATCCATCTTATAATGTTTAACCTGTTCAGAACTTAGACTCAGCACTCGAGGCTATACCACAAATCTGGAGTAGACAGTATACGCTATTCTTTGTAAGAACTAGATAACTTGGGACGAGGCATGGTGTTTTTAGTTTCTTGGCTAACTTATCCTCAAATTGTTAGTTAATTCAATTTTCTTAGAAACTGTTCTGAGTACTGAACTGTTCGAGTTGGGAAATTGGGTTTTCATAGTGACTATAAGACATAACTTGTTCATACTAAATTTTCGTAAATATGACTCCTCGGCGTTCTCATAAAACTTGTCTTCAAAAGCATCGCGTAGAACCTGAAGTAGGAATTTGGTAGCTGGTATTAAGCCTGTTAACTGTGTGTTTTGACTAATAAGAGATCCAGTGCCTGGAGAAGAGTAGCCTGTGTAGCTCGATGTTCTAGTCAACGGCGAAGCTCGTTTGTCCCTTCTCGACTGACTTGAACGCCGAGCTAAGAGCAAACATCGCATGGTCTGTATTGCCTTTCATCAACGACCTCGTTTTCTTAGAGATATCTCATATTTAAAAACAAGAATTCCAGCTCTCGGCCCACATGTTCTTATCAAACATATCGACTGCAGTTTTGTTCAAATACTGTAGCACTTTAACGGCCCGCTATCAAAGCACTGAGTTTATTAGCGGCACGTTTCAGTCACTGCATTGTGCTTTAACGGCGTCTATAAACCCAGGTATTAGAAAAGTCATTAGATGAGTAAATTAGAAGACTACTCGGCCCTCGTTAAAGTAAACTGTGTGCCGCTTTTTTAAATGCTAGCAATTGAAAACACTTTCGTTCGTGGCAAGGGATTTGGCAGCACGCGGTGTCAGATTTTTGTCAAGCGTAGCGTCTATAGGTGTCAGATATTAGAAAATACATGCAACGCTTTAATTACAACATCTCTCGGCCCACGTTAAAATGTATTGCCGTCCAATTTTTCAAAGATTGAAAAATATAGAAAAGATAGCACTGATGGATGGATGCTTTGGAACTGAAAAGGTTTAAACTATATTATTACGAGCAAATACGCATGATCAGACAAAACTATCACAACATATAAAAATGTCATTTCTATAATAACAATAACTTATACTCGCGATTTGACCGATTAAAATTTTGCAGTTTTTGCCAGAAATCAGAAAATGTAAATCAGTCGTTGAAGACTTAAGATCTCCCGCGTTTGAATAATCCAAAACTGTTAGGAAACCTATCACGCCGGGTACTAATCCTGTTTGCGTGTTCTTCCTCAACAAAGTTAGGCGTGGGACGCGTGGGAACTACAAGATAAAATATTGCATGTCCTTTCACGATCCTCTGAATATATCGAAAAACGGGAGAAAAATGTTTGGTTTCACATATAAATATTCATCTATCAATCTTATAAGATTCATTACTTTACGTACAGACAAAACATTCTTCACTGACGCGTTATCCTTTCAATTAAGTTCTTGCTACGACTTTATTAAAACTAGAATGACTAGACGTGGATCGTCTTAAATAGAAATACATGCAAGTTACGACCTGTACGACACTTTATCTTACAACTGATTAACATTGCACTTCGTCTTAGCTGCCAATCCCCAGCGCCGGCCTTGTCACAAGTGAACAGACACGTTCTGGTAAATCCGGCCAGATGT
>JAOBRH010475815.1:0-10200 GCA_027575125.1 Umimayanthus parasiticus | reverse complement strand
ACTACCACTACTACTACTACTACTACTACTACTACTACTACTACTACTACTACTACTACTACTACTACTACTACTTTTTTAATGGCCTTATGGTTAATTGTAATCGTACAGCCGTGATCTAACAGCTTGTATAAAATTTATGCAAGCCATCCTCCCCATACCTCATTAAATACATGTAAACCAGAAAACAGTCAAAACATCACCATACCTGAAAGTCTCTTGCCAGCAATGCGAACCGGCTCACGAGAGAACACATGGCCACAGGTACAAGATTTGCTGGAGGCTGGAACCTGGACAAGAAAAACCTTAAATTAATCAATAATCAATAATTTTGCACATTATTTATATTTATCACCATAAGATTAAGCAACGAGTATCATCTGCTAGAATGACTGTTACTGTACCACATGATCCGTACATCTGAAAAATACAACCCTAAATAAATAAATACACAAACATAAAAATATATAAAAAAATGTGTGTGTGGACCCGTGTGTATGTAGGAATAAGAATAACTTTGCAAAGATTTTAGGCTGAATTTGCAATGAATGATCTTGGCCCAAATAATCAGAATCTTTTAAAAGGAACGTGTATTAAATCTATCAAAAAATCGAATGCAGGTTCTACCCGGCTGAATCATGTTGTTGATGCAAATGTGTTTTTGATTGTTGCCAACCAACCAGTGAGGCTCCACCATGAGAACGAAGTATTCCATTGGTCACTGAACAATAACAGCAACAATAACTGACACTTTTTAACAACGTACTATTGTATGTTTGATTACGGATGGTCAGTTTTAGGGTTAAGGTTTGGATTATTATCCCATGGGATCTTTCGTTCTCAGAGTTGAGAGCGACTCCCAACCAACCCGGGCGCCATCATATCCCCCCTGGTACACGGTCAAGTCGTGTCTAGTATTGCATGAACTCGAGACAGCGGCTGATTCGAGTTGGATGGATTGCAATTCAACTTCCATTTATTTTATCTTGGCGGATCTGCACAGTTCTACAATTACGAGTCGTGAGGGTTACGGAATACCTAATCACGCCCACCAGGTACCTTTAATGGAACTACTAGACAAGTATCTGTATGTCCTTGCCGACGGCAAGTATCTGGTTGACAGACTACACAATAAAAATTGTGAAAATTACAACACTTAAGAGTCACAGTTGATCCTACCTTTATTGAAAAATTAAATTCATATTGATCGTGCATGTCAATTCGCCTACCCCCCTCAACTGGATACAAGTTCAATCTACATTCTTTGACGCACCCATGCCTACGGTTTTGACAGTCGGGTCCAGCGAAAATATCGGCAGCACTGAATTAGTGTAAACGAAATAATTGTGAGAAACTTGGTATCTTACATAAATTTTGAAAGTGGATAAGAACGTAGTGGATCAGTGCAATTTACTTGAGTTTGATATCAGCATTATTCCGCATTGTCTCAACCAGTATATAGGTATTCACGGTAGGATAGAAAATCCCCATAATTTGTCATTTGTCGGCCTCCCGAGCACACAAACGGTATTTCGAAATGCAAAAGTTAAATGTATAATCAGTGCATTTTACTAACTCCAATTTTTTGGCGTTCCGGTACTGTGTATACCCTCAAAAGGTCAGTTGCTACGAGACTTCAATTTAAAATCTCACAACAAAACGACCGAGAATAGCTACGTCACACCGATTTAAAATAGTGAACAAAGTTTTGCCCACTTCAGTGAACCAAAGAAAAACCGAACCTCTTTTCTATGTTCACTAAAGGGAGTAAAGCCAATACTAGGAACAATGAGTCGATTCTAAACGAATTAAGAGAGCTTGTGACAGTTGATGGAAGTCTGAAAATGGTAGACCCCACCTGAGAGATAAGAGATGAAAGATTTAACGTGTTACGAATGACCAAAATAGGTATTAAACACCAGCCATCGTTGTCTCCACAAACTAAATTAATTTTCCATTTTAGTGGCTGGAAACTGTCGGCCGACTACAGCCTAGTGTTGGGTTATCTTTTTGATATATTTACCTCTAGGCTCTATAAACTCCATAAGGTCTTAAAACCGTTCAATAACCGACCACCTCTAGTTGAGCGGTTACATGTTTTGAAAATCGTAAGCGTTACTCTCTTGTCTCTATGCAAACATAAAATCTTGCAAAACTAAAGAAAATATAAATGTACCGACTGTTAATAAAATTGTACCTATAGGCTATACTGATCTAAAAATTGTGGAAGAATAAAGCATTCGTATCAATGTACAATGGCAATGAAAAAGAGCGTACTCTAGATTCTGGGGACTAAATACAGTTTCGGATTGGTGCGCCGCGAAGAGTTCAAGATTATTTTTACGAGAGTTAAACTTAAAGCGTACGTCCTTGCTAGGAACACTAAAGAAGAACAATAGCCAAAATAATCACTTACCTTCAGACTGCATGCTACACATAACTTCAACATTGCTGTTTGATTATTTCCGTTTTGTTCACAAAGAACAGCTAAATGTACCGGGGTGAACGACCGAACCGCAAACACGAACAAACTTGTCCGAGCTGTTTATACGACGAAGTATTGACTTATGCCCTCTTTATGATTCTAATCCAGTCCAATATTATTTGAAGTTTACGCGCCTTTTCTTAGTTTGTTTTATTTTCAACAACAGTTACATCAATTCTGTGTTATTGTTCTGGCCAATAAAAATACGTTTTGTTTTATTGAAAAATTTAAAATCTAAATTTCGACCGTTTTCAGATGGCGCGAAGATTTTTGGCGCTTGTTTGTTAACGAACAGTGCGAAAATCCGTTCTTATGGCAACCTTGGTCATACAGTTTTTGTTGACCATCAAAAGCACTATTTGATTAATACAAGTGTCAGTCGTAAACAATAGTAAAAATTGCTCCTAAAAAATAAAGAAAATTCCGCACAAAATTGAATTCGAACGTTTCTGAACATCACTTCTGTCTATATAGTTTATATACATTGGTTTGTCGTTTGTATAACTCTTCTTACAGTATAATTAGTAGAGTTGGAAAGTCACTCGGTTTTTCTGAAGAGGCCATTCTGCCGAAAGCTTAATTTTAAACTGTTTACCTCCAAAACCAGACTCCCTGTGGGAAGAAAAACAAAAGGCTGATAAATCGTCCACTGGTGTTGCCAACAGTTAATGCTGCATTGTGAAAAGTTATTGCTGCGTATCAGCCGCATTCATGCAGAGTGCCGGTTATATACTACTGATATCTGCAGGGTGTTTCAAACGCACCTGCACAGATGCAAATGTGTGCTGCAAAAATGCAGCAACGGATACACTTTTGTCAGCAGCTACCATGTTAAGTTCGAGTTATAGTCATGTACTACCACACGGTATCAGTTCTTTTTGCTACAACTACTACCACTACTACTACATCATTACTACTACTACTACTACTACAACTACTATTATTACTATTACCACCACTACTACTACTACCACCACTACTACTATTACCACCACAACCACCACTACTATACTGCTACTGCTACTAAATACTATAGTACACCCAATATATACAATTCTGATAATACACTACTGTAGTCTATACATAATACGATATACTTTGATGTAATCAACTCTTTATTCTTACAGCAGGATTGGACATCATACTAATTAACTAAATATAAACTGCTAAATACTAAAACTGCTGTACTAGTACCATTTATCACTCTTACTACTGCTACTACTAGTATGTATTGGTTATGTAGTTGTACTACTACAAACGCAATAATACACTATATAGTATACTACTGCGGCTGCTATCAATATACTAATTCAACTACTTCTGCTGTAGAACAGAGCTATACGTAATTCATGAATATCCTTCATTCAAACAACGTACTATCACTAATATCGTTCTATTACCCTATTGGCGGCCGTACAGTCAGTTTGTGGCAGGTGGTACAATCTCCCGACTCCTCAAAGTTCTTTGGCTGAACGTATTCGATAAACACATTGGTTACCAGCATATGGGTAGATTTTGATGTTGGGATGCCAAACCATTAAAATTGACTTAAAATGTGGTTGAAAAGGCACATGTATTAGCCAGCTTTCTGTCTGTATTCTATAAACCGACTGTTAATGCGGGATGTGTTATCAAACTATATTATTATAAGTCAAAATAGAAATATTCCAGTACACAACGAACTAGATTTGTCAAGTTTGGCAAGATTATCCGGGAGGATGGCTACGTTTCCGTGTACGATAACGTTAATTACAATTTTCCAAACGGCTAACCTCGCTGAATTCAAATTCAGAATGAGAACTAGTCTTCTCGTCCCTCGTTTGTTGAACAATGGCATTTAAGAGTTATCAGACGGATATGAGGACAAGAGATAATCGAAATCTTAAAATTAAATCCCAAACAGGAAAAATATTTGGTGTTCGGTAAAGCACATTTAGAGTTGGGGGCAACGGTGTAAATGATAAAACACGAACTGCTCTGCAAACTCTTTCAGCCCACGCACGGATATGACCGAGGTGTCAAGTAACGAGGAAAGCTGGTCTGAAAATGGTAATTATCCATTTAAAATAATAATGAAAGTAAAACATATTAAAATGTATTAACAGGTCGCAATCGGCCACGTTTTCCCCAGGTTTTTGTTTTTTGTTGCGCAATTTTAAGTTAAATCATTTGCATCTTCAACATTTTCGACTTTCAAATACGGAAACTGAAAATTCTACCGCAGCTGCATTTTACTCATTCGTACAAAGTTATATTTACATCTCTCTGAAATCTGAGCCGAAACACGTGAGGGCACCGCTATCCAACTCTTAGTCTTTTAGAGAAGAGCGTGGGTTATTTTACAAAAGCCTAGATAATACACCAACGGTCACATATAGTCCTTTCTCACGGATACGAAAAAGCAAAGGCAAAAGTTCCCACCAATGTTTAATCCTTGCCTTGGTTAGGGTTTAACCTGGTACCCTGACTAGACTTTTGTACCATTACTAAAGCAAGGGAGGTATTAAATTTAAAGGCCACTTCAAGTACTTCATTCCGATATGTAAACTGTTTTATTTTTGTTGCAACTTCACAGAATGGCAGATTTGCCACAAAATATTTACAAATTCACATCATTTTTCAGCTTTGTACAAGAAATCGTCAAACAAGACATCAAATTATTTACAGATATTCGAGTTCGCTTGCTAACAGTAGAATTTAAGTGCCCTTAAAGTTAAATAATATTAACAGCCTGCTAGATGTATTTTAAATAGTTTTCGTTAGTTCCCGTCGCAAAATAAATTTCTTGCCAGCAAGAATACTTTAAACTTACTTAGCAAACTTCAATTCTTTAAATAATGTTACCGAAATATAGTTGTCGTTTCTTTGCATATAATATATACATATATAATCTCTTCAACTCAACCTTGCCAGCAAGAATAACTACAAAATTCAACTCAATTGAATTAACAAACCTGATTAGCCAGGACGCAAAAACTCGAAAAACCAGCTTCCTAATATTCTATACTGTATACGCTCAATATCTTTGGTGAAACTTTTAGAAACACTAGTCAAAGCTTTAAAGAGTTTAAAGTAAAATATCTCAAATTAATTCAACCAGTAACACATGTTCCGGAAAAACAATAACCGTAATTTGTGATTCAAAGGTCTCTTGGCAACCCACTGAAAGTCTTTAGAAACTCCCGCGCTTCCACGACCGACGTCAGCCGAGTTATTTAATATACAAACTGTCTTTATACTCCTTTATATCATTATCAGTGGAAAGCTTCAAGTTTAAGCGACGTATTTACAGAAAATCCTAATCGAAATCCTCCTTTTTGTTATTCAAAAATCTACAGAAATGCGCCATAAATATAAACTATCCAAACGTTTACATATTTGGGCGTTGAGCAGCTGTCTCACAAACGCAGACACGACTGGTAATTTTTCCATATCTGATAAATATTCAAAACATTAGGCCATCACTTCGTCCATTTTCCCGCCATAAGAAATAATATTTAGGCTCTTCTTTACCGCTTCAGTAAGGTCTTCTAGCTTGATATCTTCGGGATATCCGCGCCTTATAATGTCCTGTTTGTGTTCTAAGAAGCAGTGTTGAAGGGTTGATACACTTCCTGGTCGACAAATTCGAAGCCACGCTACCGCTTCCGCGGCTGTGAATTTATAATGTCTGATCAAATAACAACCGATCAAAGTTCCTGTTCGCCCCAAACCTGCCCTACAATGTACTGCCACAGCACCATCACACTGTTCTACAACTCTTGTGAATTTCTTCACTATCGCTTTGCTTGGAACGCCACCATCTTCGAAGTAGAGATCGTGATGAGAAAAGCCGGTAGCAGTAAAACAACGGGAGTCGTAGACAAGGCCATATTTGATCATGTTGTCGTCTCGATTCAGGCGCACAACTGTTTTGACATCGCTCTGTTTAAAATACTTCCTCAAAACTTTGAATCTGCTCGCTTTTGTCGTGTTTCGTCTCTGCGGGTCCATCAAAGCAACAATCTTGCCGGGGACGACCCAGTTCAAATCGAAAACGTGTTCGTCTTCCTCATAATTATTAACAGCGAAATCTTCGAATTTGTAAAACCCGAGCGATATCGCTTTCTCAAACGCTTTTAAGCAATCGAGAACGTTTAAATTATAGGAAGTGTTCCCGTTCAAATCACAATACGCGACTAGGGAATTTGGTCTGAACTCTCTTTCCATCTTGGTGTAAATCTCGTCCGCCGTCATCTTGAGCTGTGAAATGGCGAATGTACCACAAAGGAACACCGCTCTCGTTCGCTTTTTCATCTCCGACAGACCTTCTTGAGCTGTAGTGTAAAGCACAATCTTCTTCGAAGATGGTACTACGTGAAGCTTCGTATTCACAAGGCAACAGAAACGATAAATGCCAGCCAGATTCGATGGGCCGAAGTAAGGTGTGTCGAGAAGTTTACAACCATCCAAAGTCCAGTCATGATCCACGCCAAAATAGTGAAAAGACGGACTGTTCTTCGGCTTGCACGAAGCAGTAACGAAGTAAAGTCGATCTTTCAGTAATTCACATGAACTAACTATGTTCATGTCCCACATTTTCACTTTGGCGCCTTAAATGGCTGTTGCGCATTCGAAAATTCGAACGGTTTCTTCTCGGAACCAAAACAAACGTAAAATGACTGTTGTCGTGGCGTGCAATCGTGCTTTCATTCATTCATTGCATGTTTGCACGCGCCCACTGGAGCAGAAACAAACCTTCTGATTGGCTGTGACAATGTTTATGTGTAAACTAATTGTTCTAACTGGCCAATCGCAAGAAAGCGGAACAATTCCAAATAGCATATTGTCTCGAAGAGTGTCCCAGTGTGAATTGGCGCGAAATCTTTGTTTTGATTACGAATTCCTCACGTGGATCCAACGTGAGTGAATGACGCGTCAAATATTCACTTTTCTGTCCAGTATAAATGGTGGCGTTTCAAAACAATAACACAGCAAAATTCTCAATCTTAAAAAATGACTAATAGTTTCAACCGTGACTAAAGTAGTAACGTTTCGCAATGTGAAATACTTATGTAAATGTATTTTCTTTCAACATTCTTGCAGAAACCACGAAAGCAGAAAATTATAATCAAAACACTATCGTCCAAATATGTGCAAGAAACCTTATTTTGTGGTTTCAAAAAATATAATAAGTAATTTTCATTCCTCAACAAAATAAACGAAAGAGATGTTACGTGCATGACAAGCTTAAACGGACTTCAAACTACTGGATCAGTTATTGTCCTATTTGAAATTCTGCATACGACTATAGTCATAGAGACAATTGGAGTTGAAGCATACGCTTCAGGAATATTTTAAATACATGTGGACGAGTTGTATTTCGCAATGACAGTTATACGCCATCGTCTCGTTTAAGAACATAACAATTACTAAAAAGCCATTACCCAAGATGATTATTCTTAGAAAATATTTAACACTTGCGAGATAATGCAATTTCTCCTGGAGAATCCGTTACTGTTATGTGCATTGCGTTAAACTTTTAAAATAGATTCTTTTAAAATTCAAATTTTAAAGACTGTTTGTGGGGGGTTAATGCGGAACCTAAGTTCAAACAATTCATTCTGATTTACTTTCAGTTCTTGCTACGTCTTCCTGTTTTCATCCACAGGAAACCACTGCTGTGCTTGTTTGCACTCAGAATGAACATTCTTTATATTAATTCTAGCGACTTTAATAAGAACAGATATGAAAAGGAAAAACGATGGTTAGAGGTTAGTTTGGACACAGAGCTTTGGACACAACAGTAATTACAACCAAATTGCAAGTAAGCGTCACATCCGATCGCGTCACTCAAAAAAGGTTTAGTGATGAACTAATGAGCACATGAAAATGCAATTTCTTCATCTGTAAACTTCATAATTCCCAGTGTCCTTCAATAGCTGTTTGTTAACAATTTGTAATTATGGATTAAGATTTTAAAAAAATGGCTAAAATCTCCAAGACGTGTTCAAGATCATATTAAGATCTGTATATTTAAATATACAAAAAAGAACAACAAAAGATTATATTCTCTGTATAAGGCAGAACACTGGATAAGTTTTGATCACCACCTGCCACGCTCAAACAGGACCAAAATTCATTCGCACAGTCAACACTAATAAAAACAACGGAAGTATTCCAAGTCAGACATGAAAGAATGTAAAGAATGTATCGTGTAAACACGCAAACCACCAAGCGTGTCCCTTTCTTGGAATCAGGTTCGCATTTCCACGCCGTTGAAAGCCTCCTGGGGGTCTGCCAAGACACAAGACATAATCCTCAACGTTGGTTTCTTGACAAAAGTTGACGAGCCCATCTGCAATTAGCAACGAAGCAGTAATCTTCATTTACAATTTCCTCAAATCACGAGTCATGATATAATGTTGTTAGACCACACTTGGGTATATTTACGAATGCATGGGGCATGTGTGACGTGCCTGTTGGTGACCACAATATAATATTTATGATTATCATTCATCTCTTCATGTTGACTCTAACCTAGCCAGTTGACTATGTGTAGTGCAGTTATTGGCATTTTTAGCCCTTCGAAGATATTACATTCTTTTGAATTAAATATTCCTTTTCCTCTCTTTCATATAGAAAGAAAACAGAGAGGAACTAGATTTATTGTCAGTTGAACACAAACATAAAATGATTAAGGCACTCTGGAAAACATATATCGGACGCAAACTGAACTAAAAACACTGAATAATAACTGTCGACGTTCAATGCGATTATCACTTCTCACTGGACGCAAGTTCGCAAGCCCCTATGTGAGTTCTACTTAACTTTAGCACTCTAGGTCTGTTGACACTGGAAGCGTTTGCGTCCACTTGTTCGGTTTACTCGGGAGTTTACTGGCATCGCACGGTGACTTGGCCTGAATTCATGCCATCTCAATAGTATTTTTGTTCTACGCAGAGAAAGCCCTTGGTTGCATTCTGGGACAGCTACTTCAGTAGGGTTCACAATGAAATCGGGCAACAAAATTCAATGTTTTTCCCATGATCAATTTAAATACCCCATGACTAAGAAACACAAAACACAGCCTTTTGGGGGTATAATTTTACTCGATGACAAGGTGAATGTTTTCGAACAGCACACAAAAATATTTAGACCAAAAATCCATGACCTTTTTTTCAAATTCCATGATTTTTCATGACCGTGTACGTGTGAACCGTGTTCAAGTTTCGTTTTGGTATTGATCTATTTTAAAACTACAGTTAATTGTTAGACCTAACCCCAATTTTCGATGAGAGCAAGAGATCCCGCTAAGAAGGAAATAATTCTCTACGAGCAGGTTGTGCTCGAAACAATAGAACAACTTCCATACAGTAGAGCAGAATATTGATAAGCATCTCTTTTAGAAAAGAGAAGCTGATTGTTCTTATCAACAACCTAAAAAAGCCCCAAATAATAACACAAATAACAAATGAAGCAAACCAAAGAGCTAATTAAGTTGTATAATTATGAACCGACACTTGATTCAGTTCCAAGTTATCAACCCACATGAAATAATACCGCATAAACCAAACCGGAACAATACAAATGCTTTCTCTTTCACAAAATGATAAACAGACCTGTTTACGAAAACAAGTTTACAATGCACTGAACATGTTAATAAAAGAAAGCAAAGTTTTACGTGACCAGGAAGTCCTTCAGGCCTACTCTCAGGTTCATAATAAACGGGGGGT
>JAOBRH010475592.1:0-10203 GCA_027575125.1 Umimayanthus parasiticus | reverse complement strand
GGTTGTCATCATCGTTCTCATTATTATTACCATTATTATTATTATTATTAATAATAATAATAATAATAATAATAATAATATTTTTATTCAAATAGTGGACCATATATTTACCTCCAAGAGCAGAGCCGCTGGAAGGGCCGAGGAAAGCGTCGGGGAACGGGCACTGGGGAGCACCGGAAATGATGTAATGTTTACTGTCATCAGTGTCCATCAAACGTCTCAACTCTCTGGCGAATTCCGCCCAATGTGCCTTACTTCCGCCCTCAATATCAAGATCAACACCATCCAGGACGGCTCTACAAACAAAAAAGGTTATTTTGAAACTATTTAGTTATCCTATTGTTATCTCTAGTATGCTCTATTCATCTCGTCTCAACTTGTCCCATCCCATCCCATCCCCTCCTATCTCATGTCAACCAATCCTATCTCATCTCATCTCATCTCATCTTATCTCATCTCATCTCATCTCATCCCATCTCATTCCCTCTTATCTCATGTCAAACAATCCTATCTCATCTCATCTCATCTCATCTTATCTTATCTTATCCCATCTCATTTCATTTAATTTTTTCTTATCTTATGCCATTTTATTTCACCTCACCTCACCTCACCGCATCCCATCTCCTCTTACCTCTTCTCATCTCATCTCATCTCCTCGCATCTCATCTCATCTCATTTTATTTTTCATCTCATCTCATCTCATGTTATGTTATGTCATGTCATGTCATGTCATGTCATGTCACGTTATGTTATGTTATGTTATGTTATGTTATGCTATGTTATGTTATGTTATCTCAACTCAACTCAACTCATCTCAACTCATCTCATTTCATCTTATGTAATCTCAACTCATTTCACCTTACACATTTTTATCTTGTTATATCTTATCTTTAATATTTCATTTTATCTAATTTGTCTAAAGCTTACGTTCCGAATGGTCTGAGGGCGTCAAATCCCATCCCTGTTCCGCCAAGGAAAAGTTGCCACAGGTTGTTGGCCAGCGTCTCAGCTCTATCTTTACTTGCAAGCAGTCCATTCCCGGTAGCCCCGCCCAATGAGATTGCTACCTTCTTACCACGTGCTTGGCATTCTCTGATCCCTTGTTCGATTATAGGACAGCGCAAAAGACGGGGATGCTCCTGGTTCACCGGCGTCCGACAGTGAAAAGCAAAGTTTAAGTCTGGAAGTTGGTCTAAAAAATAGCATTCAATGAGATTAAACGGTGATGCCTTTTGGCTAAACATGATATGGTTGAGGGGGGAGGGTGGGAGAGGATTCTCAGGTGCTTCTTCTGTTTTATGGAACTCCATTGATCCGTCAATTAGAAAGAGCTCTTCTGTTTCTACTTTTAAAAAATGTTGAAAGCCTATCTTTTCAAAACGTATTTTAATGTAAAATTTTCTTTTATTTCTATATTATTCTATTGCATTGTCAAACCCTTTTGAACATTAATGGTAAAAAAAGCATTAAAAATTTCTTACATCTCTATTATATTATTATTCAAAAACTATATCTGCCCGACTTTTAAAGAACGTACTTTCGCTTCGTCGCATTTGTCACAAACTGTTTAACAACAACCCCCACCCCCATCCTCATAAAATCGCCTTAAAATCCAGAATAGGACGCAATTCGTGAAAAAAAACTCAACTTTCAAGAATTATCAAAGTGCATCTACTCTTCGACTGTGTAATAACGCGTGTTTGTTAATTGTTTTAGTCCGGAAATGGCAAACGGCTGCTTAATAGCTCTTAAAACAGAGGCCAATCGCTGAAAAGTGGATTTTCGATCTTAAGGAATGCTCGGATCGTTCTGGTCATTAACGAGATATTTAGGGCTTGAAACGTACTTTCAGATGAAAAAAGCGCATCGAAATCGGACCAGGCAGACCGGAGATACAACGCTTTAAAGTTACGTGTTTTGAACCAAAATTGGGCAAACGCAGCAGATATTTAAAGGTACGTTCTTCAAAAATCAACCAGATATATTTAATAAATAAATAAACAAACAAACAAAAAAATAAATGAATGCCGGAATGAATAAGCAAATAAGTAAATAAATAAATAAGTAAGTAAACAAGCAAATAAGTAAACAAGCCAATAAGTAAATAAATAAATAGATACAGAAGTAAACAATAACTGGTCCAATAAATAATTTTTTTTTCCAAAGTGAGATGCTCTCATTTTGAATGCTTCACCAAAAGTCTTGTATAAGCCGGACTCGGAGAGGTAATATCTTAACCAGTCAGATTGAAGAACTTACTGCCATTATGGAGTTTACATGTAGTCGGCATATTTGATACTTAAATACTTTATATGTTTTTTAAAATCATGTTAATGCTAATGAGCTTGCCGTAACACATCTCAAATTCACCTTTAATTATAGCAGCGAGGTCTTGTGGATTGTGTAACTAGACCAAAAATAAAACCCGTTTCACCTTTTTCCGTAACTTCCCAGTAATCTACTAGCTATTAGTTTATTATGTAACAGACACCTTTTTAGACGAATATAAATGAATATTCTTATTTGTCGAGTACACATAATTATAACATATTAATAGTTCGTTTCAGTTTACGAGCTGTAACACTGTGTTGTGTCCTTGAGTAACGCGCTTTATTAGGCTCGATCCAATATAAACTGGATCACGAAGGACTTTTCAGCAAGTCTGGAGGCTAAGCAAGGATGATAAACTACCCCCAATTTCACTAGTAGAATAGATTTAGTTGGCTTCTCTTTAAAATAAGGTTCATTGTGCAGCTATGGCCGGAAAAGTGGATTGTTTCAAGAAATTTCAGAAACAAAGGTGGTCCGACTGATGTGTTTTAGCCTTTAGACGAATCTGCCACATTATTTCAAACCAAGTTGTAAGTCATAAAAACTTTATCTCAAAACGCAGATGTTCCCAGTAAAGGTAAAAGAGAAACCGCCAAAAATAGAATGTGGGTGTGTAGGGAGGTTGGGAGGGGGAGGATTAGGGTTGAAACTAGCTACGAAGGCTCTTGTTGGGTTCCTGTTGAGATAAATACTTGTCTCAATGTTGCCCGGTGGAGATCTGGGAACAATTTATCGAGTCACGTGCCCCATAAAAATGATTTCTTTCTCGTTTTGGCGCTATTTTGTACCAGCTTATATTAAGGGCAGAACCTCTGATCTGGAGGGGGAGGAAGAGGCGATGCGGGGGGAGGGGTGGAGGAATGATGTAAATGTACCTGGAAACTGTAAATATTTTTTCGGTTCACTTTCGGCTGCAATTGTTTTGTATGTTTTTCACACATGTTTTCCCATCGATTTTCTTTCGGGGCATGCAAACATTTTTTGTTTGGATAGATTGTGCAATTTTTTTATTCTTACTCCTATCCTCTCCCCAATGATGGTATTAATCTATGTCATGGGGAGGGGGTAACTTTAAAGACTTGAACAATCAAAATTCAGAAATTGTCAACAAGTACTAGTTTCCAAAACCTAGCCCCAGATCTTGAGTCCCAGGAAAGATGAAAAGTACAAACTCCTTCATGAATACAAACCTTTGTTTTGCGGATGAAATATAGTCACAACGAATGCCAGGTTAATAATGTCATACTTAGAGTCTTTGCAAAAGTCTGTCAGTTCGTTTTCAAAGTTTGCTGTTCCGAATGATGGCCCAGCCGCATTCTGTCCCCAGTAACCGACCAAGAGATGGTGGTTGATGCCTGCGCATGACGAAACATAAGGTGAATATTAGCCTTCACGGTGAAAAATAAGAAAAAAATACAACAGAAAAGAGAAGAAGCTAAGCTACTAAAGAAGTTTTGTTTTTGTTGAAAACTCAGTTCATCGGAACAAAGCCTCACAACGTTTGAATATATTTAATGTCTTTGACTGATATTTATTATACAAATGGGTGCAGAGGATTATATATATAGAATAATTCTATATAATTCATGTAAAATTGTTCCAGACTTCAGGAGTGATTCATCACCACGCTCTCACAGTCTTCAAAGTTCAGTTAATTGCAACGTGAATTGATTACTGCTCCTGACAAGTTGATTGTGTGTGTCAACAAATACTTTAAATATTACACTTTTTATATAAGAACTTCTTAGATTAATTTTTGTGCTGAAACCTCAATTACATCATAATCGCCGGTGTCTCCGTTGCAATTTAGAAAAATTCAAATTTCACTAAAAATTACAGCGACATAGTACTGTAGCTGATAAAGATTCACAAATATTTTGAAAATATTTTGAGAAAATTTGGGATAAAAAGTGATAGGGGAACTTTAAGTTTTTATGGATTTAGGTAAGTTGATATATTTTAAGTGTGGCTAAAGTTGCATGAAATTACGGACAAACTCAGTTCCATCGTTCAACTGTACTAAAACAGAGTTTTGTTTAAAAATTACACAGATGAAAAAGTTCTCGATAGTTATGCAATAAAACGATGCTTTTTTTTCAAAAAACATAATTCGAGGTATCTTAAAGAGAAACAGGAAACCATCATAGCAGCCAAGAAACGCGATTCAAACGGACCGGATTTTTCGTACGAGCGCTGGGCAAAACAATCGAAGTAGGAAAGAACGAGTTACACTTACAGTTATAGTTAGTGGTATTTAATATATAGAACCTACCATTTTGTGCTAAAGTGAGCTCGGCGATGAAAAACCAGCAGAATACAGTTAATAAAAGAGTAGATGATCTTTGTGAAGCCATCTTTTTCAAAACGAGCCAGTGCTTGATGTCGATCGACTGCTACTCAAATCACTAATTTTAAACTAAGTGAGCGGGCATTTATACCGTGTCGGAGAAAAGGATATGTGACTGTGCGTTTTTAATATATTGGATCACAAAAGCACTGCGTGAGTCTCCAGTGGGCACGTGGTCTGCATGTTATCATATTATAGTGATGCCCTTAAAAGGAAGTCGTCGACACGCTTTGTAATACATAGCGATCAGGAAAAACTTCACTTAACTGTTAAATTTTGGCCTTCAAATACGGAATAAAACACTTGAAAGTAATTGAAATGGAAATTTATCCTCCAAAAAGCCCAGAAAAGTGAAGAAAGGTATGATGACAACTAGAAAAACATGCAACATGAGAACTCTAGATCTGCAAGAAAGTTTTCTCAAGACAGTAACAAAAACAAGGGAGACACACTTAGGCCTGGTTCAAACGTCGAATCCGTAAACAGAAACATCGGAACATGTAAAGTTCGACGTTTGAACTAGGCCTTGGAGTATTTACGTGGGTAATTACCTATTATTCAATTTTAATAACTTATTATGAATATTGGCACAGTTGATCTTTTCCTGGTGCGCATTTTAAGGTTAAAAAAGCTTTGACTGAAAGAAAATGTGTACAAAAGATACAACATAAATGCACTTGAAGAAATGAAAATAAATGTTGTAAAACGAACAGAAACACTGATTTGAGTCACTAGCCGGAGAATAAGAAATAATCAAATAAACTGAGTAATTTATTATGCATAATGAGCTTGATTTTCAATCTTTTACACTCAAACGTTTTTTAAAATAGTTCTTAAAAAGGTATATTGTGCAACAGTTGAAACAAGTCCAATTTCGAGTTGTGTTTTGCTTTGTTTGAGCTAGCTTCCATATTTGGAACCGAAGACCCAAGAAGTGCCTATGGCAATCCCAGGAGACTCTGCGGGGATGGCGCAAACTTCCTGTACGCACAAGCTAAAGTTGGTCTCCACGAGTGAACGAGTGTGTGTCCTTGCTCCATTTAGTTGCTAAGGAAACTGACTCAGTCGTACCGCTAAATTGCCTTGAGGCTCGTTTATTCGCTCGATTTTCTTCAACGGAGTTATAATAAATAGTTGCAACTTAATGCAAGGCACAGTTAAACGAAACATTGTCATCCCCTTAAAAATGACTTTAGCTGGACAAGTTTTAGTTTTCAAGAATTTGTGCTATCCTTTCTCACATTCTCGACTCTTGCCTGCTTAAATGGTCAAAATACCACTGAACCAATGCAGTAAAACGACTTATTGTGCCTCTTTGCTACAATATTTATGAAAACTAAAAATGATCTACTATGTGTGAATGTCGTGCATTCTAGATCAGTCAGTAGTCGCCCGGATAGTTTTCGCAGTTTGTTTTTCCTGTTTAAGAAAGGAACCACAGAACGTTTAATGGGTTCAATTTGCCGGATCTCTGTTGTCATTATAAAGAATAGTTGCCGACATTGTGATGCACCGAAAACCCAAGCGGGTATGGCAAACCGTGCTTATCCCTCAGTTCATCAGTTGCCTGTGGTAATCCAGAATTTACGCAAATAGTTTCCTTTCTTTTATCAGCCCATTATATTCGCCTAGCCACGTGTCGCTGGGAGTGTGCAGCACATTCACAGTCTGAACGGAGTGGGCCAGAATTCTGAAGATTTACGTATATAGTATGCGCTTTAAATACCTTTCGGAATATATTCGTCCTGACGCACTGTAACCTCCAACAGCTTAAAAATCAATTCATTTTCAATTTAATTTATTTCATCATAACTTATATAAAATACAATGCAACACATTCACCCACAACGCAAAGCTAATCGTGGCGGATTTGCAGTATTGTCGAAAAAAATGGCTACGTGCAAAACAAATATATACAAATGGTAGTGAAAGAAAACTAATATGGCACTCAAGAAATAAGTGTATACAAATTGACAGTGGTATAATTCTAATAGATACTTGATATCATCATTAAGAAAAGTTTGAAAAAATATTAATATAGAAAAATATTATAAGAAAAGTAAGTTTAGTTTCAAAATTTATATTAGATTAGATCATGATCAGGGGCTTCTGGCGAAATCACACTAGTTTGGAGATTCCAACATCGTAACTTAATTTAGCTGGAAGAGCTCTTTTCTCGAAGTTAATAGAGCAATCCATTTAATAAGTACAACAACTCATCAGTTTCAGCCCCATTCTAAAATTCTGGTAGCATTTGCAGCAGGTCAATATCGAGACTCGTCCCGTCCTAACTATTTAAACTGGGCGAGGAAAATAATGAAATGTTTGTTGGCAACGTTCCTTTATGCCATTGACTGATCAGACGACTGATTGAAAACTTTATGTCGTTAGCAATTGCTTCGAGGTCTCAAGGCCCCCGATTCACAGAGTGCAACATGCACTATTGCGCGCACTTTGGACCTTTTGGAAATTGCACCATGTGTGATGTCAGCTCTCTGAAATTGTTGCACGCATTATTGCAGAAGTAGGTTTTGATTCAACTTCTGCAACATTGCACGAAAAAAATTCAGGGGGTGACACACTAACTGTAGCAATTGCGTGCAATATTTCCAGTAATGTTGCACTGTGTGCCAGGGCCTTAAAACAACAACTGTTTTCTTATTTGTAATTCTTGTAGTTGTAGTTGTAGCTGTAATTTACCAACTCCAATCTCCCACTGTCACGGTAGGAAATGGAGTGTTAAACTTTTAAGTTACATAACACTTTTCACTCTCTTAGCAAATCACCCCACAGCCACCTGATTCTGATGCAAGTAGTGCATTCCCAAAGCGTTAAATCACAACTCACTTCAGACGCCGCCCATTTCGGGTCTGGTGTGAACTGACAATCTCGAGTGTTCGTCTTAAAAACATATTCGTTTAAAACAAATATTGATATAAAAACCAGGTAATTACGTCCCGAACTTTAATTGTCACAATCTTGAAAACTTCAGTAAACTACGATCTCATTCTGAACACGGTTCCAGATCACTTGCGTTGATTGTGAAGCAGTAAGATGTTCATTTGCATGTTAACAAATGTTCCATCATCCATGACTTTAACGATAGAAATAGTTCCAATTAACTTATAGCTTTTTAATATAGTGTGCTCAAAAAAACCGTCCTTTGCCTTTCTTAACGCGGTGGTGTCCGTTAATGAGTCTTCACTCCATTTGCAGAAGAGCTCCAGAAATTAATCATTCGAATATAAAACCCAGGACCCGAGTTGATCATGTCACCCATTTCAAACTATTTTTTCACCAAACCTTTCCACTTTATAACTTTCACAGGGACAGTACACATATTTTAGGTTTCCAGTGACTCCGCGGTGCATAATTGTTGTACGTCAGTACCTTGAAGATCATCAAAATGGCGGTAAAGTGTAGCCAGCTCTGTGCACGGCTTCTCTAGTTTTCAGCCGTTTGTTGCTTAGGAGCTTGGGCACGATTGGTTTCCCGAGCGTGACATCACCGAAATGGCCGTGCAAATGGAGATCGGAGAGAGAAAGAGGTCCAGAAAGTGGGCAAGACAGGCATGCACTCCTCAATCGTTTTCTTTGTCGAAGTTTAAATGTCTTCTTTCTTGAAATATGGTACCCGAGAATTTCTTCTATTTCTACTGTCATACATATTTTAGCCAGTTTAGGATTCGAGTGCAATATAGATGTAATATCAAGACTTCGCACTGAAAATGTCTTCATATGCTTGGAAACGTTTTTGAAGAGCTCGAAAAACGTATATGCTTAAATCTTTCTCGAAAGATTTAGCTTTTGGAGGTATTAACAATCTCCAGAAGCTAATCTGATACTGAACAAAACTACAGATCCACGTCCCCTGTAAATAGCTATATATTTAAATGGATATTTCCACAGAAATGCTGTTCTTAAAAACGTGAATTTAACAAAAGCAGTTTGAGTTCGGCATTACCTTGTTTCGCAGTTTAATGTCCGGAATTTAATTAAAGTGTCAATTTTCGTACGTCATAATTCAGTTTATCCTAAGTTTGGTTCAGCTGTTCGGCCCGGGCTTCCACCTTAGTTTTAAATGAAGGACATCCCCCCCCGACAAAAAAATTACTAATGTGTGTTGGGCTTTACAATCAAGCAGGTCTGTTAGTCTGGTTTGTGCAGATCACAAACAAGTTAGGCAAAGAGTATAAAAGCCACACAGGAATTCATTTTGGAAGGGTTTCGAAATTGAAAAGTGACTCGTCTATACGACGAAGAACCTCAAAAAACGAAATCTTAGTTGGATCATGAACGAAATGGTATTTTAAAAATTCAAAATCGCCTCCAAAATGACTCTTAACATCGCGATAGCAGCCGAACGCCAGAATAATTTTTTTTCGCTCTTTGGCGTAGAGCAGCTCTGCTCTGCAGTATTCACTGGCTATGTATGCGTCGTTGATCCAAGCAATCAGGCAATCACTTTTGTCGATGGCAACTTTTAAAGCTCCCTGCAAAAAGAAAAAAAAATACGTGTGTTTAAGAAACATTTTTATAAGACCGAAAACGTCGAAAGCTTATAGATACTCTGCCTCCTGGAGGGGGTGGGAGTTGGGTGCTGGTGGTGTACTTGACTCCCTTCAAAGTGACCACACGGATATGTGCTCAGGGCATAGGCAAGTTTGATCAGGAATAGGGTTTTACAGTTTGCTTGAGAAATCTGGAAAAGGGTTTGGTCGGTTTCCGCAAAGAATTAGTGCACCGTAAAACGTTGTTCTCAATTCGCCCCGAGCTTTCTGTTTTAGATCGTCACTTCGCAGATTTCAGATTATACGACAAAATAATTACGGGCTAAGCTGCCACCACGGTGCCTCTTTACAGTTATGCGTGTTTTGTCTGGTCTGACACTGGGTATCAAGTTTTGCAGTTTAGTCTGAAATAGAGTATAGAAATTTAGTTTTTCGGGTCTGAAATAGGATCAGGATTTGAAGGCTTGGGCAGCACATTCCAGCCCAAAATGTAGGTAAGTTCCCCACCCCCACCCCCCTCTCACCGGGTATATATTGTTTTATCGACTGCTATCGTGTAACACTACGACTAGCAAGGATCGATATTCCTCAACATTCCTTACAAAGCACTCAAAGCCAGGCTTGTTACTATATAAACATCTCAAAATTTGGTCTAACTACGTTTATGGCAGTTCTCAAGAAAGGCTGTAAATATTTTAACTAAAATCTCTAATTGAAAAATTCTTGTAATTACTTTTAAATATCACGAACTCTCGCATGGAATTGACAGTGCAAATAGAATTGTCGATTTTTCAGCCGCCAAGACGAACCAATTGTTACTATTGTTATTATTAGTAATATAGCTATTATTATTATTATTATTATTATTATTATTGCTACTATTATTATTATTGTTATTATTACCATTATTGCTATTACTGTATTATTACTATTTTTTTCATATTAGAATAATAATAATAATGACGTGCTTGATAAGCGCATTTAAAAATCCCAACGCGCTTACAAAAGCTAAAAT
>JAOBRH010475370.1:0-10203 GCA_027575125.1 Umimayanthus parasiticus | reverse complement strand
GTTTCCTGCCAAACAAGAAATATCTGCAGCAAGAGTAAATATCGGCTTCCCACCCACTCACCCCCCCAACCCTCCTGCAAGAGCAAAAGTGTCAAGTTTATGTTTTATTGTAACTAACTTTCAAAATATTAAGTCTTCGAAAATTTTCAAAATCATGCAGAAATATCTCTATCTCTGTAACAGTAAAACAAATACGCCTTTTCATTTGTGGAACAAGCTTTGCATACGCAAAAAGTAAACGCACGAGCAAAGTATTGATTGTAGAATCTTGCTATAATGTACTCGTATATCAATAAAATTATCTCCTTAGCAGCACTTATATGTTGCATTGTGTCTTTGATCACTTCGTTCTGCTCCATAAATCCCCAATATTTGCCATTTTTACCCATATTTCTCCATGCCTTTCCTTTCCGTAAAGGACTGATTGGCTTTCTTCTATTAAGATCGCTTGCGGAGGACATTCATGGAACATGAAAACTAATAGCAGCTAGCCACCCTCGAGTTAAATTCGGCCGTGAAAAAAATGTTGTTTGAATGGTTTGCAGAGATAAACACGTTGCTAAGTGTACGAAGTTTTACATCAATAGTGAAGCACAATTGTCAGATCATATGCATGCACTATAACCCATGTTTTAGTTTTAACATTTCACGAAAATTCAAGAAAATATTGAGCAAAACTAGTAGTGGTAGTAGCCTTTATTTAGCCTGGGTAATCCTCTCAGTACACAGAATTATATTATCATTAGAGGCCAATTCTCAATTTTATTGCAAGGTTTTGCTTAAATTTTAATTGTTTCCAACACTTGACATTTAAGTGTATCTGCCAACACCTAATCTTAACAGAGTTGATTGTAGCTTAACCGGCAAGTTGCCAAAGATACAAACCAAGTGAGTACATTCCTAAAACAATACAACCTTAAAGCCCTGCTTACACGGCACAAACTAACCCGGGTTCGACCCGGGTTAGTTTCTGTCGTGTAAACAATGCCAACACGGGTTCAACCCGGGTTTGTTTGTTGTGTAAATACTGCTAACCCGGGTTCGACCCGGGTTAGTTTAGAAAAGTGTCGTGTAAACACAACCCGCGTTAGTTTTAACCTGGGTCGAACCCGGGTTAGTTTGTGCCGTGTAAACAGGGCTTAAAATTTCACACACGTAAGAAAGAAAATAGATCGTTCATGTCCTTATATGTGCACCTGTGAAATTAGCGAAACAGTCACGGAGTTCGATATCTCGCGGTTGTTAGGCTTATGTCAAAGTTAGTCTTACTCCTTAGCTCTCCTCACTTAGTTGAGCTTTATCTCATATACATTTCTGTGCTCATGCTAATTCCTCTTTTACGATTATCCTCACCATTTGTGTCAGTATTGCTTATCTCGTCAATGAAACAAATCTTAAGAATACATAGGAAATAGGCAACGTTGAGGTAAGCAACTTTCTGGACACATGGCGATAGACTGTCACAAAAGCAGTCGAAATGACCAGTGTATAGCATTATATGAGGCAGCATGTTTTAGCACCTTTCTTTCGCCCCGCACTTTTTGACAAATCAATCTCTCTTTTTTGCTGCCGCTCTTTTTTCTCATCCAAACTCTCTACGTGTTGAGGCACTGACACCTCGACCATCGGTCTCTTGTCCTCGTGAGTTTGATCTCGCACCTCCTCATACACAGTTCCCTGTTCATTCAGATTTCCCTCTGTTCGTTCCTTGCCTGTGTAGGAAAAAAAGGGAAAATTTACAATATTTTTCAGTGTTATGCTTAGATGGGATCAAGGATTTGATACCAAGCGTATCGAGACTTGAACTTTGTGCGACTTTCTTTCGCCACACCGTCCGTGTTCAGGGCGATAAAGCCGTTGCTCTAGTTTCTTGGCGTTCTATCTGGAGACTTAAAGAACTCGAGGACTTCTCAAAAAGAGCAGGGTACTATATATAATAACAGACGTTTGCACCGGACATAATGATATGATCGTAATGCTCTTTCAGAAATTACGTATAAAGCGCTACATCACCACTGCAATCTTGCCTTGCGATGGTATTCTAGAAACAAGGGAGACTCATACGCCAGAAAACACCTTTACTGTCAACAAACCCTTCTGCCTACCATTTTCATCTATAATCGAGGGGTGATGATCGATATACCAAGTGAGGTGCCATCGTTCATTGCTTCATAGTGACAGTATAATGTTGCGTTCTTTGTGACGCATCTCAGGGCTCACTGTCACTTCAGTGGTATATCGAACATAACCCTAATCGAGACTACGAAATTTGATATAAGAACCGGTCAACATTTAATTAAGTAAAAGAACAGGCCGATTGCTAAAGTTAAGTATGTAAGAGATTACATCATTGTCCACATTCCACCTCATGATTTCTTAGCACCACAATATGACATTTATATGTTGAATACTTTCGTTGAAAACGTGGAAAATTACAGAAAACGCGTTAAGACGGTACAGCCAATACTGAAATTGTTTCTAAATAGAAGTAACTGATCATCAGTAAGAGACCGAAAATGTGTGCAATTCCCAAATGGTTTTCTGATCCAGCAAACCATACACCAATTGATTTTGCTGCCACATAAATCTCTGCAAAATCGGAAGTATTTAAATACTATTTTCTCCGAAATTATATATTCGTCATATCACACTTCAAGTTTCCGTTAAACACTGATCGTTCCATAATTTTTCCACATCAGTGATCCACTTATTACAAAAGTGTGATGGACGTGGATTGGTCAGCTATGCTCTCTCTATCAGCTACGGAGGTGAAATCAAGTAAATGACAATCGTTTATTGATCCTCCTGGGAGAAAAAGCGCCAAGTCTGATAAATAAACATATCTGTGTTCTTTCCATGCATGTAAGTTATCTGTACAAACCTACACAACTTTATAGTAATCACCTCGAATATCAAGAACATAAATAGAACTGTTACTCCCCCACAAGTCTACAAACCCAGTTTAGTTTAGTTTTAGTTTAGTTTAGTTGAGAAAAAAGTATCTCTAAAACCACCCACTCGACTTATTTGTAATTAAATATTCCTACTAAAGTATTATTGCCGGTATTGCTGCATTTATCGCACTTTTTTGCCAGTATCCTAAAAAAAAACCATGTATTCATAAGGGGTTATGATATGTTATCAGTCTATGTTATCAGTTGAAATGGATGATAAACAAATACAAGCAGAAGAAATGCTCACACCATTATCTTCCAAAGGTTCAGTCTTTCCATTATTGTCCTCCTCACTGTCATTTGCGAAGTTGGTATGCACACTTAAGCTCTGCAATCCAAACAGTTCCCTCAACGCCACAGAGTTTTCGTTCTCCACTCGCTTCTTAAATCCCTCCCAGACATGTGTTACTTCAGCTGGGTTCAACAGAACTTCGCTGCAAGCTGCCTGCCGAGAGCCATCGCCTTTGAGTTGACTCAGTATTGCATCTGCTGCCCTCTTAAGACAAGAAGCTGCGTCACGGTCGATGTCAAGCTCATCCGCAGTCTGTCCAACCACATCTGGGAATGCTTGGGGGTGTGATGACGCCCACAACGAGTCTAACACCGAAAACTCACATGGGATCAGGTGAATGTAAGCTGGCCTGTATGGTAATGCCGCCACAAGGACTGGTAGAACAACCTGCTGTGAAGAGCTCCGATGCCTGTACAGAGCAATATTCAACTCATCCACCAAATGGCTCGTTGACAAGTAGGCAGGTGACAAGAGGGGGACAATCAGACGAGCTTCGTCCAGGGATGAAAGTCTTGCACTTGCATTTACTTGTGGTTCGCTAATTTTAACATCTGCACAACCATCAAAGATAAACCTCTTTAGAGCTGAAGCAAAGATGCTGTCTTCTGGAGCATAACTCAGAGCAACATCACAGGAACTCGTTTTCCGGATTTCCGTGCCCGTTGTTTTGGAGACGTCGCTATTGTCAGGAACAGACCCTGGAGAGTTATGGCTATTCACTATACCGAATGCAACACCAGTAGAATGTTCCATTCGTTGCTGATTGTCACTGGGACTTAACAACACCTGACGATTGTCCTGATGTTCCTGTCGGGCAACAAAACAAACTTTCCTAAACATTTCACTCAGTTCTTCAAGTGACACGTTCTTTTCTTGAAGAGACTGGAGTCTTCCTTGAAGATCATCAGTTGTGTTTGGCTGGCCTGAAAAAAGAGAGAGAGAGAGAGTCAGAGCTTTAGTAACTGAGTACTTGGGTAACACGAACGAAAAGTAAACAACAGCATGGTTTCCATTCTCCGCAAAAGGTCATTGGATCTACCTGAAAAGGTCCTAGAACGTTATTGAAAAGCCATTGAATTTCGTGTTGTGTTATCAGTTCTTAAGTCGGTAATACTATTTGTCTTCACAACAACTGTATTAACATTACAACATTTTATATAGTAGGAACAGTGAAAATTAAAGCTATTTCTAATGCCTTTCCTAAAATATAAAGATAAAAATATAAATAAAAATGTTGAATACTACAACGTGAGGAAACATTTTGTTATCATAGACGAGTTGAACATCTGATTATGTATCGTTAAATACAGTTTGAATGACAACGATAATATGTTTTATTCAATATCATTTCGTTGGAGAGGTATTCAACTATATTTTTGGAATCCAAAAAAGAATTAGGACTTCTATACGCTTGGTAAACGACATCTTTGCAAGTGCAACAGAAAGCACCTCCATTAAATTCTTGGAGGGTACCTGTAAGCCCTTGTACAAGATCCTCACACACAGCTTTGATTTGTTCTTCATTAATCCCCTCCGCACTGACGCATTCTACGGGTAACGGTTCACTGCACCACACTGGCAGGTTACCAAGCTCCTCAACCAAAAGTGACGTCAACTGTAGCTCACTTGTCTTGTCCAGATTCAGTGCAAGAGCGAGAGAGAACTCCTCGCGGCACACCTTGGACTGCAGATACGGGGTCGACAGGAGTGCAACCATTCGTCGTGCTGACCCTGGTGGGGTGAGCAAAACAAAAAAATAAATATTAATATCACATGTAAATGAACCTTGTGGTAGCCAAATCCGTTGAGTTGTAAGAATCAAAGTCCCAGCCTAGTTTGCATTTGCCAAACAGAAAAACAAAGTCTCCTAAGTTTGAACGGTAAATTGGTCTTTGTTACTTTAATCCTGGCAAATTCTTTAATTACTGCTAATTTTATATAAAAAAACTCCACTTCTCCTGATAATCCCGTTAGTAGAATTTTGCTAATTGATTTTCTGTTCAAGAAATACTCCAATTCATCAATAACGATTATGTAAATAAATCAAGACAAAGCTCCATAGTTTTCTCACATCGGTAACGGATCTACAAGAGTCATAACTACCCGACAACATTTAATTGTTTCAGTTAACAATAAGCTATTATTTAATGCATTATTTTCCTCTCTGTGAAAACCATTGTATCACAAAAAATGCGATCATTGGGATATCTTTTGCTTTGGATCGTCCACGGGTCGATGTACACAGCGTAATTTCTCTAACAAGCCCCTGTCTCTATTAAGCCTTCCTCTCCAATAAAAGCCCTCCCTCTAAAGTGCTCGATTTAAAAAAGTCCCCAGGGGTTATTAGATAAACGATTGTACTCAAATTTTTCGGTTATAAACATACGTAACAACTCTAAACTCCATGACCTGACCCGAAAATATGAACATTTCACAATTTCGAAAATTACTGGATCACGAAGCTGAATTGGCATTATACAATTGACTTCGTTCGCACACAGATTTCTTTTTCCAGGAGCTTCCTTTCATGACTAATAAATCATGGGGTTTTATTTTCAATAGGCCTTATGAATGATGACGTTTTGCTGATCAATTTCACCACCACGCCTCGCTCCCATGTAGTTTCTGCACGCTTTTTCCACATTTCATGCTGGTATTCTTTTCAATTTCTATCCTTTGGGAAACATTTGCATTTTGAATGCGAGGTTTGGTGGTGAAATTGATCAGCAAAACGTCATCATGCATAAGGCCTATTTCATGTCTCTTAGGATTAACCACGACTATTGCAAGAAACGATTTTGGTATTAGAGGTTTAGGTAATTGGAAAATAATGTGGAGGATACCGTTATGTGTGTACTTAAGGTCCAGTATTATCACCTATTTTTTATCACGTTATAAAATTCAATGAATGAATTGTATTAGTTTTAAATCATTATTATTTTTATTATTGCTACAATCATTAGTATTATTATTATTACTATTATTATTTATATCATCATTATCATTATCATCCTCCACATTATTATCATTATTGTGAACCCTACCGATAGCAAGATAAAGACTCTGTTGCCATGATGTCCCTGTCTTTAATTCTGCTGAGTCAATAAATATCTTCAGAGTTGAATCAAGAGCCTGGAGAGATTCCAGGATCTTTGTTGCTATGGCCGTATTAGAGTGTGAGTATGATATGAACACGTCGTATGCATTGGACGACAAAGGGGCTGGTGATGTTGGAAGTGCAGTTTTTGAAGTTTCACTGGTACTAGCTTGACACCACTCGGCAATAGTGACTGTGGCAGCCTTTATCTTCTCTGCACAACTCGGTCTGTCAGTGTGTTAAAGCATGTACAGGACACCACATGTTAGTATTATGTTAATCTATCCTAAGATATAAGTACTGCACGTTCTGTGAAAGGCTCTGCCTTCTTTAATTTATGGCTCATTTAAATCAGTATATTAGTATTATACTTAAAATTATCTTAAAAGCTTTCAACTTTAATGTAAGTTTAAAAGCCCACATTCCAAACATGAGACACAAGTGATCTGATTCATGCACATTAGATACTCGCAACAAATTCGCGTAGGAGTTAATGATTGATGTTCGGCGGCATTCGAGACACTCTCGCATAATTTGGTTTTTTTCACGAGTATTGTTCGGGCAAGGTTTATGCAACGCCGTCACTGGGAGCCGTCTTGCTGGCGTAGAACCTCCGATATGTATACCATTCGCTTCTTTCTCTCTCAAAACATTCAACTCATGCGTGAACACATTATTATACATTTCAAATTTTTCTAGTTTTCAGACCGCAATCTCGAATTGTGATTTATTTAACAATTAGTCGCCGAAAGCGACGTGAATATCGGTGAATATTGCGATATTCACAGAGCCTGAGGTGACTAATTGTTTTAGTACAATTGCACTGGTGATTATTAGAGAAAATAAAATAAAAACAGCAAACTTTTTGAAAATACTTTATTTTTCATTAAAAAAAAACAAAACACGCGCCTAAACATGCTTTGCGCGCGGGTCATTGCTATAATCACCTAGCGGTGATTATAGCGAGAGAGAACGAAGTTCTCAGCCAATCAGCGCGTGCTATTTTCGATAATCACCAGTGCAATTTTACTAAATAGAAACAACTGCAACTAAAGGCCCTGTTACGCGAGGCAATTTTATCTGCAACCTGCAACGCAACGGCGTTGCGTGCCAAGTTGCAGAAGAAATTGCGCGTGTAACACCCCGTCTCTGCAACTTGCAACGCAACGAAAAATTGCGAAGCAAGTTGCAGAAAAGGTTAAAAAATATTCTACTTTTCGCAACGTTGCGAAGCCAGTTGCAGCGTGTAACACGTCCACTGCAACCTGCTTTGCAACGTAGTGTCGCAATTATGGCGCAAGTGGGCTAACGAGCCAATCAAAAAAGTAAGTCTTAACGTGAGCGCGCGCCCAAAAAATCCCGGGGAAAAATCCAATATGGCGGGAAGCAAGTTGACAGATAACCAGAAGGTGGAATTGTTAAATGCTCTAGAAGAACGTCCATGTCTATGGAGAAGTGGGTCCAGGTGGACAAGACGAGAAAGACTGAAAGCAAGCGGAGAGTTGTGTGAAGTATCCACTGAACTTGACATCAGAATCCTTGATGAAGACTCTGCACTCACTAATACGTCGATGGTTAGAGACGTAATGAGAGCTCAAGAGCAGGAAAATTATGAGAGCTCATGGAAATTAAATTTTATAAACACTCGGCGTTTATGAAGGAAGAAATCTTGAAGAGCCTCAATCAATCTCGCGAATAAAGAATTGGTGGCGTTGCGAATTGCGAAAAGAGTTGCGAACGTTTGACATCTACCAGCAACTTGCAACGTTTCGTTGTCGAAAGCATTGCATTGCAGGTTGCAAAGAAAATTGCCTCGTGTAACAGGGCCTTAAAGGCGCGTTCACACTGGAGACGCAAATGCAAGCGCAAACGCAAGCGCAAAGACATTCGCACCAGCCACGCAAGCGATGCTGTTGACGCAGTCAAAGACGTTGCGCATGCGCGCTTGTTTCTATTTTTAACATGGCTTGCGTCTGTGTTTGCGTCACCTCCATCCACACTTGGAAATTTGGAAGAGCAAAGGCATGCGCAAGGTGTGCGCAAGGAAAAGGAAATTTTCCTTTTTCTTGGGTGTGCGTCTGTGTCACGTTACTATCACACTTGATTTTATTGCTCTTGTGTCTCCGTCTACGCTTGTGTTTCTAGTGTGAACACTCCTTTAGTCTTATAATCTTCAAAGTAATCGAAATGAACGGTCAGTACGCGGGCTTTTGACAACCATTCCACATTTCGGCATCCTCAGTCTTTTGTAAAAGATCCTTTAGCAAAACCGTGTCACAGGGTTGTGATTAAGATTAACTGAAAAGGTTTCCTTTGTTATTGGTAGCTCTTGTAAATATCGCACAGCAGGTATATTTTAAACAAGAAGGCCCTTGCCTGACAAATTAACACTGTACAGTAGCTGTTAGCATCTTCTCAATACCCGTTACCTATTCTGCAAATGACTGTTTACTTACTTGACAATACCATTTTTTTATAATTTAAGTATACATTTTTCACCGTTGTACCACCTTCATATTGGGAATCATTCCTAGAAGAGATTCTACCTGCCATACCATGCAACCACAGATCACAAAATTTAATGATTTGTTCTTATAAATTTCACTGAACATACAAAACCTCCCCAAGACATGTTTTCGTTAACTAAAACTGCTGATAGTGGACACACCATTCCACTAATATTTAACATTGCTAGATATTTATGGTAAACAGGCGGTTGTATGTAAAGAACGAATTGTCCACTGGGTGCATTTTAATATTTCTCACCTGCAGTCAATATACTGAACCAGTCCCATGTAGGTGGGCAGATAACTCACTGACGCAATGAAGAAAGGTGCAAGGAACTCGCGATGTAACCGTCGGCCAATACACAACGCGATGTTGTACTGCTCGATACAGTAGTCTGATTCCAAGAATGAAGGACTGAGAAGGACGATGACTCGGGAGCAAGTAGCAATTACTTCAAACATTTCTTCCTGCCACGACTCCTCTGCATTAAGAGTTTGGACATTGCAAAACACCCGCAAGTCTTGCGAATGAGACTGTAAATATTCTTTAACTTCTAGAGCAGTGTTGTGGTCATTGGAGCTGTGTGACAAGTAGACATCAAATGCATCCGTTGCTTCCTACAACAAAAAGGTTCATTTACCCATGAGTTCCTTGTAAGCGGAAATCCCTTACGTCGCACATCTGGTTTTGTGCGCGCATTGGTCAAATAAAATAAATGAACAATATTCCGTAACGCACGTGAGTATTATAGGAAATTTAGACCGCCCAAAAACCGATCAGAACGCGCAAAGTATCTTTGCCATATAATAAGTAGTTAACAATTTTCAGAAAGACATTTTCTTGCGATTTTAATCACTCTTGAAATAGTGATATATTTAGTGGAATCGTTTTCTGAGCCGATTTTCGCAAACTCCAAAAACATGATTCAGATCGCTGAAGTACAGTACCCTACAAAAAATTGTTTTATGAAGTGAACAACGACAGTTTCATTAAGTGCTCAATAGAAGCGATTTTATGAATGCCTATTCCACTTTGAAAACTTTGAAATTAAATTCTTCAAAAAATGCTATTATGTCTGTCTCGGTGAATCTGCTGCATTTCTTGAGCAACTTATTTCTTACACAAAGATCCTGGTCATTTTTCAATGGTATACAATTGAGCTTAAGGTTACTGTTCAGTTTGAAACCGAAGGAAATGGCCAAAATGTGTTTGCCATATGGACAGATCAGATGTAAAGCTTTTAAATAGCGAAAAAATTGTGACATCTCATACAACGAACTAGAATTTTAAACAGGAAAATTCCAACGGAAGTGGGCTTGGGGGGACGCCAAAACTTCTGAAAGCTTTTTTTT
>JAOBRH010475259.1:0-10204 GCA_027575125.1 Umimayanthus parasiticus | reverse complement strand
AACCAGCTTGGGGACACTTTGTGTAGGATTAAATTCTAAAAAACCCAGCTCTGGCAACATGATTTTTAAGATAAGTTAAATGTTAATCTTGCTTATTAAAATATGTATTTGCCTGCCTAATATTTAAGTTTTTATGTAACCACTTCAAGCAGAATTGAGCATGAATGGTATAAACAATAGTTGATAAAACTGACTGGTTGGGAAGCTCAACAGGTTTTTAAAGGGAGTGAACAAAGCTGCTTTATTTCATATCGATTTAAACAAACCGTGACCATGCACACTGTTTTGCTTTACGTGCATGTGAGCCCAGATGGTTGTCATTTGCATTTCAATACCTTTTTGTTTTGTGCACGGTCAAGGCCAACGAACAAAAGAAATATAAACATATATAGCAGAAAGCTGAGGAATTTGAACTTCGGTAATGTGAATACTAAATCAGCCAATCAAGAGCAGATGATAACAACGCGATGTAAATATATATATATAGACCGTTTGCTCACAGGTGTGAACAGTTCTAATACTTCACTGAAGACCAACAATGGCTATAGTTATAGACGTTTTGTTTTTCGCCTTATGCTTTACACACCTGTTGGCAATAGCAATACTGCTGACTTTAATGTACAGATCAGAGGGACAAGACGAGTTTGTAACATTCAAGAAAGGAAAAGTACCTGAAGAACACGAAGAGCTGTAAGCTGATCACGTTGGGACTCGGGCTGCAAATCGAAGGTTTGGCTTTTACTTTTTTTCTCGGGACTTTGTCAGACTATCATGTCTTGCTACGGATAATAATGTTTTGATTTAACATTTACTCGTAAATGTTACTTTCTTTATTTTTTATCATTTTTCTCCGGTGCGCTGTCAGAAACAATTACAAACTGTCAATCAGTCGTTTTACCTTTTTCTGCCTGTTTTATTGATATTCATTAAGCCGGTGGCTGATCGCTTATGTACACCTTTGAACACCACAGCCAATTGTTTTCAAAAGGTCTAAGTCGCCTTTAAATACATACTTTGGCTAATCGCAGCACGCTATAAAACGATATGCATTTCATTGGCGCGACAATTGTGAAACTCTGGTCGGCGAAGGCCGGTAAAAAATATCTGAACGGTATCTTGGGGTAAAATATGGAACAATTTGAAACACCCCCGGTCACCTTTTTGTAGCTTTCTTCGTTGAATCTACCCATTGTCAACTGGCTTGGTAAATCCGGCCGGCCGAAGGCTGGCGAAAAGATATGGAATGCAAATGAACAACTAACCAGTCGATAGAAACCGTGTACGGTCACGCTTAGGTTTTGCCTAACATGAACAAAGCAGCTTTGTGCACTTCTTTGGAATTCTGTTGAAACTTTTTAGTTACATCAACTATGCTAAGGCCAAAATTATTCAGGAAAAAAAAAGTTGAAAAAAGTCCACAACGAGTTTCCGGCGGCGAAAAGTGTTAAACTCCGGTTTCGAAAAACTACCAACTGAAAAACTAAGTTTGGTGGCCACGTTCTTTCAAACTGAAGTTCCTCACACTGAATCTTGATATTTATGAAATTTTTAAAAGCAATTGTACTTTCGTCAGTTTACGCACAGCAGGGTATAGTAGGGGATTCCCCTAATTACTAATGCATCTTTTGAAATCTGAATAATTAATCATTTTCCCAAAGTCAAAAGTTCGTTGAGTATTGGAAATGGATATGTTTTGTACCTCTAAGATTTTGCAGTGAAAGCTGACTGGTTATATACGGCTTACACATCAGGTACGTAACTGAGTGGTAATGGCAGTGATTGGTCAGAAAGAAGCAGTCAAATGTACCGTTCGTTGAAATATAGCCTGCTTTAGCTGCCGGTCTTGTGATGTGGGAAGGCGGAAAATTGGACTTCTTGCGCCATGTTGCTGTAGAATAAAATTGCATGAATCCCTGACAGCTTCGGTTTTCGCGCCTTTACAACATGGTTGTAAAATCTTGCATCAACAAACTCACTTGGTTCACAGCTAAACTTTGGCAGAAAAACTGTTTCCATTGGCATTGCTTCTGTCATATCACTACTGGCTTTTTCTTTATTATAAGAACTAGTAAGTTTTGCAGAGGTGTTCTTCATTTTTTGGCGTCTTCAGCTTTAAATGGTTTTTAATTTGTCCTTATTTCTATGGGCGGTTAGAATTACAGAACTGAGAAATAAATAGAAACAAGGCATTGGAAAATAAGATGCTTCGCACCATACATTTATTGTACGGCTGTATTTGAGGCGAACTACTTTTATAAACAGTCTTTAGCTCTCAGATTATAGCCCCCTTTGTCCTCTCTCGAGTGAAAGAAGTTTTTATGCATGTTGTCAAGACTTAAACTACTGTACATGTACAGTGTATGAAATATGTACTTTTTGCTTGAAGTTTTTTTATAGTCATCGAGCCTCGGTCTAAGCTTGTCCTTGGCCAATTTGAGCCTCGTTATAAAGTTGTTCTGTAGAAAAGCAGTAAGACATATCGTTTATGTGTGACTAAAGGTCACTCTTCTCACCGCCACAAACAAGGCCAGATATGTTCTATTGAGCAACTGCATGAAGCATAGAAACATTGGATGATTCCTACAAGTTAGAGCAGTGTATATGTGTGTTGTACGTATCCAGTTAACCGGGCGCCGATCTTTACAGAATGTCTGGTTGGAGTCATAGTGACAAATGACGTGACATTCTGAGATGATGCATGTATCCTTATCTGTAAAATAAGACAATTTTTCATTTCTAAAACTGAGCGAAATTGCGTAAAATGCACGGTACAACTACTCGGAGAGAAAACAACCCTCCTCGTAAAACTTGTCTTGTTTGACACTTCTCTCGTGTTCTCCAACGAACCGTGTGGCTTTGATAGCTTTTGTCACACGCTTTTGGTTCTATAAACTTAAATATAAAAACAACTTTATGAGAACATTAAGGATCAAATTGACCAAAAATCAAGAATGAACTAAAACATCCTCAAACTGAATTTTACCTATTATGGCAGAATACGTATAGGGTTTTAACTTTTCGACTAAATAAGCGATATGGTACAACTTGGATCTGTCGATTTTAATTACATAAATACGGTTATGATTTAAAACACCGGCAGTAGGTTTTCGACCTTGGAGATTATTCCTCAGCTTTGTTGCAGTCCTAGAAATAGGAACGGGCCAAATTTCCCCCAAATTGTGCAAAAGCGAGCCTTATCTAAAATATCTGGTTCTTATTAGAAAAGAGCGTAATCGTGAAACTTTGCGACTATCTTTAGGACTGACTCGCTGCGTTAACTATTCCTACGCAGCACTGTTGATTGGGACGTCAAACAACTGAGGGCCGGAAATTCCCTGTTTGAACCAACCAGTTTTGTCAATTCATCAGTATTTACTTAATCTTCTGAGTCACTAATATTGTTTCGCTCATATTATACTAAAAACAACTTTGCAGTTGAAGTATTATATTATTATTTAAAATTTGCTAAGACTGGACGACACTGCTAGAAGCGAAGTTGTGCCGTGCAATATGTATAGGGAGGAAACTGGAAAGGGCCACGGACAAACTAGAGTGTGGAAGAGGTGCCGAGTCTGAGGTGCATTCAATCTAGATGAAAAATAATTTTGAGAATCAATCGAATCACACTTTCACAGGTAATTACTGAAAAACGTCGAGTTATCAATTTTCCCGATGGAACTTGACAACGTATATTAATTATTCAGTAAAACAAACAGAAGTAACGACATTTTAATTGCTATAACTATAAGAAACGCAAAAAGGAATTAAAGTAGGGTTAAAGGTAGCGGAAAAAGACAAAGAGAGGTACATTCCACTTGAACAACGAGAAATCTATCAGCCTCGAGCTCGAACCAGGACGAGATAACTGCGGATTTCAATGACATATTTTTTTTTATAAATGTCATGTTTGTAATAAAAAAGTGAAAGATAAAACTAGTCATTGTGTTGACTAGGGAGAGGGAGCATTGTAGACTAAGTATATTAAACAAGCTTTATCTGTTTGTTGGGCAATCCTTTCACTTTCTACATGTAATTTATTGAGCTGTATGCATTGGATCACAGGGGTATTCCCTTTGTGAGTACAATTTGCCAAGTTTGCAAAATGAGTACCCCATGGCCTCATAAACTGTTGATAAAACTTTGTTTCGTGGCTTTCGTGCTACCAAGTTGCTATAAATAGCAAGAATTTTCACATCAACGTGTTACAGGTATGTTCCGATATTACTATTTCTTCGCTGTGGTACATATCAAAATCATAGTGATTAGTGTAGCAAACTGTGAAAAGTTTCTATTTACATACAAAACATTAAATGCTAACTAAGCTGTTGAACGATTGTGTTGCATGCTTATTTTTGATAAATTTAAATACCATACATGCAGTTACCAAAACGTAACATTTAAAACTCGAATTCAAGTAGATATAACTTCAATTTTCTTAAAGTTCGGGACATTGTTCAATTCAGGAAATGGAGAACAACTGTTTTCAACATCTTCGGCATCTCACTGGCGAGCTCTAATATTTTTGTAATATTATTTACCGCATATTAATTTGCTGTTGGCAGATCTTGTATACAAACTACAATACTTTACTTATAACCAAGTTTATAGCCCTATGTAGTTCAGCTGTATCTCGGCTGCACATAAAAACACAACTTACGGCAAATTCAGAATGAGAAGATAGTATTTGTTGGGGATGTTTTCCTCGAGCAGTTTCCTTTGTTTAGAATCAAGACACAACTTACGATTATGCCGATCTTGCAGAAAAATGTTTACTTACATGTGAATCATTAAGTTCTGTTTAGTCAGTTGAGGCTCATGATAATTATTTTTGGTAAATTAAAACATTTTCCATAACGTAAGATATAAAACTCGAATTCACGTAGGTACAACTTCGATTCACTTAAAGTTTAGGACATCGGATCATTCAGCTAAAGGAAGAACAACTGTTTTCAACAACTTCGGAACCTCGCTGACGAGTTATATTATTTTTTTAAATACTATTTATTGCAAGCATAATATTTCTGTACGTTCAGCAGATCTATTATACAAACTAGAATAGTTTATTTAGCTTAGTTTATAGTCCTATGTAATCTAGTTATATCTCGGCTGTACTTGAAATTATATTCTGCGGCAAATTCAGAACGAGAAGACAGTGTTGTTTATTGTTTTCGTCGAGCAGTTTACTTTGTTTTAGAATATAGACACAACATACGATTATGACGATCTTGCAGAAAACTTTCTACACACACATGTGAAACATTTTACAAGAGTGCTCACTAGTCAGTTAAATGATCATGTTCAACAATACTTCTAATGTTGCACATACCTAATTAGCATTGTGTCAACAGTTGGACAACATGGGTTACGAGTTATCAGCTAAAGATTTGGAGCGTGTCAAGAGAGCCTTTCCGAAGTACATGTGTGTTTTGTGTCTGCTGGTTCTACGAGACCCGATGCAAACCCCGTGTGCACATCTTTACTGTAGAAGCTGTTTGGAGACTTTGACTGTGTAAGTGCACATTACAATCAATCGTAAATTCATTTCTATATATCAAAACAGTACTATTGACACGGCACTTTTTAAACATTCATTTTGACTGAATAGGATATTTTAAGGATGGCATCAAGCAATAGTTAGCACCTATTATCTTACAAAAAGAAAGTGGGTAGAGCAATCTGGTAGTTGTAATACATGATGCCTTCATGCGAATGTCCTATGAGAACTAGGATATCCGAATTGCAAATATTTTCTACTCCTATACATACAATTGCAAGTTAGGTAGTACTAGTTTTTGTTGCAGAATGCTGTTACAAGGCCAGAGTATTACTTCTAAATGTAACAACAGTGCCAAATGCAATTGCTTCCAATAGGAAACACTAATAGTGAAATATCTTGACGCCATTCCGTCCGGTTTCGCAACTACTTCGTGAAAGACAAAAAAATGTTGTTTCAATGGTCGTCACTTTGTATATGACCACACGAATTGTTCTTTCACTGTTCGGTGCTTTCGCTCGGTCAATACACCAAGGTCTCGTTCCAAGATGCCCCTGTAATTACCTCACTCCCGGTGAATAATTGTTCGTTACTGGTAGTCATAGATTTGCAAATATTTCTTAGATATTTTTATAATTAGTGTTCAAGGCTTAGCCCACATACAGAGACGACACACTTGGAAGGATAGAGAGTTCGTTGTTCTATAGTTAGGACATTCATTGCATGAATCACTTGTTCATACGGACGCAAACATAATACGCTGAAGTGCGATGATTGAAGAATGCAGTTGTGTTTTCAAACAGCTCCATAATAATCTTCACAAAAAGGTCGAGGCACCAACTCTCTAACGAGTCGTTACAGTTAGTATACCAATGACCATAATAAAAAAGCTCACCCATACTATGTATGAATTTATTTAGCGCAAATTATATATAAAAAGTGAACCCTAACCAACGCTACATGGCTGTTAATAAAGGTTAGAAATCCTACTTGTGACTTCAAATCGAACTCGCGCTTCGGGCTCGTTCAATTTTGAAATCACGCGTATGACTTCAGACCAAATTGCACTTCATTCAATTCAATTCAATCACCATCACTGCAAACAACTCAGTATAGGTTTGCCAAGATCAATGTAAGCTCAATGTAAGCGTATAAAAACAGATTTTCTTCTAAATTGTGTCTACACAAAACTAATAATATAACAACAATTATCAATTTTTTCCACAAGGTTTCACAAAGAAACGTGATTTAATTTTTGCTTTAGTTTTCTTTCGTTCCAGGGATATATCGATCCGGGAAACCGTCTAAGGATACTGTTTGAGATTTTGGCATGTGAGAGTGTACCACGTGATATGTTCAAGCCAATGGGAATACGCAAACGTGTACACAGGGGTTATAACAATGTCTATTTTTATCATTGTTGATATTGTTTTTTAGAGACAAACGCAAAACAAAGTTTCGATGTCACGTGGATGGTACCGAGTTTGACTTCAAAAAGGTAAGAGTGGCCTAGTGTTGACTTGATGCTAGCATTTTCCGTGACAGTACACTGTAAGAACCTAGTTATACGATTTCCACGGTCTGGAACTTATTCTTTTCAAATCACCTAAGTTTTCTTTTAAATCTTACGGTTAGTATCATAATAGACATTTTACTAAAATAATATTAATCTGTTTGTTGATAGAAAAAATCGGTTTCTTTACGCACTTCAAGGGGTATCATACTAAACTGTACTAAATATTTTGCGTAATATCAATGCTCCTGCTTTATCGGTCAACCTTACGTGTCGAGGTAAAAGTATTGGTAAAGGTAAAAATAAAGGTGAGAGTAAGAGTAAAAGGTAAAATGAACTATGGACAATCGACAGCAACGCTGCTTGTTTAAAACGTTGAAGACACATCTCGTGAAGATGAACATAAACCATACACATTAGCTTACACACTTTGACAGTTTAGTTAAAATGAACTTGTTTCAAATAACTTACTTATATTAGATTGCTTGCTTTATGAAATATACCTTAATTGACTGTTTTGTTTACTACATAACGGCAAGATTGCTCAAGACATCAAACTTGGATACTACAAAAATGTTCATGTTACATTCTTTGATAGTTGGATTTGATAAGAACTACTGGAAAAATGTATTCTAGAGTAATCATTGCTTTATCTATTAGAAACCCATTATGACTGTGTTTCCAAAGTTAATTTCGGAGAAACGAACTGATAAAAAGAACAAATTATCTGCTGTCCCGCTTTAAGCTATCTGTTTTCTTATTTCGCGGACTTTTGTACTTGAACGCAGTCAACGCCTGTTTATTTAAAGGCTCTATTAGAAATTGCGATAATTAGCTTACCTTTTCACATCCCAGGCATTTCCAGACGGCTGTGTTAACCAAGAGATAATGTTGTTGAGGATACACTGCCCCAATAGTGACAGCGACTGCTGCTGGGAGGGCGAATTGAAGGCGCTTAAGGTGAGTTACATTACCAATAGCAAAATACGAGAGGAGAATGTCAAACAGTACAGTACCTTGCATATGTAGCGCGTCAACAGGAAAAGGGTCTCCTGAAGCATGTCAGAGAGACTAGAAATCACTAGTTGATTTTTCGCCCAATTTCACGCTATTTCTAGATGCTAGTCCAATTATCTTTTCACCACAGGCAGGATAGGATAGTACTTCAAAATAAAAGCTAATGAAAGATGCGAGAAAATGAACCGAGCGAAGTGCCTTATGAAGTTCTTCGGCGCATGCTTACCCCAAAGAAGCAGACATCTAAGTATTGCTTTGACATTGCTTGAACACAGAAATTTGGCTCTCTGAACCAAGTGTAATAAAAGACAACAGAATTAAGTCAGAACATTTGAAAAGAAACGCTATTTTCGTCCATGAGACGCCTTGTTTTCTGCATGAGACACCTTTCTTGTTAACGGCCTAGATATAGTTACTTAGTCTATTCAATATAACTGAGGCTCAAACTGATCTGTTAAAAGGTTCTTAAAACGAGTAATAGTTTTGAAAATAATTACCAAGTCAAATGTTTTCCGTATAAATTTTATTTTGAATTCTTTTCCTACTTAGGAGCATGTCAAGTCTTGTGAGCACTCAAAAGTGCGCTGTGTGCACAGTGAATGCTTACAGATGGTGAAGAAAAATCTTCTCGCGGAACACCTGGAGAGAGACTGCACACAGAGGATTGTTTTATGCAGCTACTGTCAGACAGAAACAAAGTTTTGCCTTCTGAAGGTAATATAAATTTATACAATGTTTCGAAAAAGCGTAGACAATTTTTTTTTGCTTTGAAGGCTATTAGAGTCTAGTGATCCAAAATCTATTTATTGTGAGATTCTTGACTCCATTTATCTTGTTGAAAATGACTTCTTAACATATTCGAAAGACTTCGTAAAATTTTAGTTTTTGTGTTGTATTTCTCCCCACAAAAATTGATACGTTCAAGATTTCTGTAAAAAAACACACAATTTATTCTTACTTCACTTCAAAGACATGCATTGATGACACCATTCAAAGTGGTACGATTCACGCTACAAATCTTTTACAGGGAGCTCTGTTCTAGAGATCAAACGCCTGTACAAGATGATTTATGAATGATAACTTGTGTATTAAAACCTCTTCTAGTCAGGAATTACCTCAAATAGATCCTAACATTGTAAACTCAAATACCTCACTCGTTCCATCAGCAACACGGTACCAGGGTGCCACAGACGTGTGGTAAGAAGGACATCATGCACTGGGGCATGCGGTAATTCGTAGCCAGGTTCCCAGGCGTCTTTTTTCTTTTTGGTCGGGAACTTGGCGGAAGGCATGGGGAGGAGCAAAAGGGTGTGCGACAAATTGTGGGGGAAAGAGAAAAAAGAACGCCAGGGAGAAAACCGATTTTGGGCAACACACACTCACACAAACTTGTTGCCTACCAGTTATATGGGCCAGAGGAAGAACATCATCTCCAGAATCTGCACTGCTGCCGCCAGGACCTGGATTTAAATATGTGTCGCCGCAAATGGCAATACCTTCTCCGTGATGGGTGATATCTGGCGCGTTTCTCAGCTGACCAAGCAAACAGATCATAATCGCGATTCTACATGCAGGAATTGAGCGAACTTACAATTAGGTCAAGTGGTGAAAACCAACTAAAAAGAAAACCATAAGCAAATCAAGCCAAATTAAATACAAACCTCAAAATAAAAGTCGCAAATGTTGTCAGTCCGGACCGAGCATTCTTCCAAGAAGAAGCGACATCTTACTTTGCCTTTGCTGATGATGCCCGAAAAAAACAACCAATTTTCCTTCTGAAATCCTCGGCGGTGATCGGCATTTTACATTTCACAGTATCCAAAGACTAGTCATTAACAGTAATAATCAAATAAAGAATGAAAACTTAAGTTTGAAAGGTAAAATATGTTAGTCTGTCAGCTGGGCCCAATTTTGCGACTTTTGGGCCCAAGTCTCGGTTTTCTTCCTGGCGTCTCCTTTCCCGCTCTTCTCTCGTGTCACGCCTCGCCCCAAAACACAACGTAAAAATGGCGGCCCCGTTGGGACCGGGAAAAGAAATGAGAGGACAGGAGACCTGGCTAGGTAATTCGTAAACATTTGAGAAACCTTGGGGATAGATGGGGGGACGGGGAGGGGGTATCAATGTTCCGCATAATGAGCAAAAGCTTTCTAAAGTTATCTTGTTCACTGAATATGTCTAA
>JAOBRH010475148.1:0-10204 GCA_027575125.1 Umimayanthus parasiticus | reverse complement strand
TTTCACTGCTGTTTGTGCTCGTGTTGAAGAATAAATGCTAGTTTCCGATTCAAATTAAGTGTCTCAAAAATGTACTACGAAACGACTTTATCGAAATGTCGACACTTCTCTCGTGTACTTACAAATTCCAGCGTGCTTCTATAACTCAACATAGCGTGCGGACTCGTTTTATATTTCTATTGTAGCAGCTGCTTTATGTGGATCAATTATGTTTTAAAGGAATGTCTGAAACATATATAAACAAACTTGCAAAAAAAAATCCAAGTCCCCAATGGGGATTGAACCCATAACCTTCTGAACACCAGCTGATGCTTTACCGACAGAGCTACAAGGACTCTGAACTGGAGCTAGGCCATTAACTGGGATTTTGTAGATGATACATGGACTGTGACCTGTCATCTCCTGGTTCGACAAGTCCCAAATAGGTATCAAGTATCAACAAATGGCAGGTATCTTCAGATGGCAGGTCACAGTCCATGTACCATCTTTTAACATCCAGTTAATGGCCTAGCCCCCTTCAGAGTTCTTGTAGCTCAGTCGATAGAGCGTCAGCCGGTGTTCAGAAGGCCATGGGTTCAAACCCCATTGAAAACTCGGATTTTTTTCCGGGTTTATTTATGTGTTTCAAATATTCCTTTAAAATACTATGATAACATATTTGTGAACAACCGTGAATATGAAAAAATAACATATGGGGAAAAAAGATGACAAATGTTGAAACATGAAAACGTGTTGGAAAGACATGATACAGAAGCAGTGTTCACAACAAAATACTGTCACCAAACTCACTGCCACACACAACCAATACCTCCAAAATCTATAACACTGATGGAGGTTTCATTAATTAAAAAACAATTTTTCACCATTTTTACTTGGGCTAACTATTGAATCACAACCAAAACATGCAAATGTGATCTAATTGGAAGGTTTCGAAAACTTAAAGTTTACAGCCAGTTTCTCTCAAAGAAATAACTCAAAAACTGATGCATATTTTTTGTACAAAATCCACTGAACAAGTTCCTCCTCACATTACCAGTACACTATGCAACAATCAATAAATGGATTGCCACATAACGTGTAGGTATTCCAACTTAGTGCATGATGAAATACGTGGGAACATGGAACATACATAGGAACAGCTTGATGATATATATGGGAACATGAAAACATTTATAGAAACAGCTTAATGACACAAATAGGAAAAACTTGAGTACATATAAACTGTCATTTAGTTTATCATATCATGGGTTTATTTCCAGTTTCCTTGAAAGAAGTAACTCAAACGAACCAACTTTTTAACAAAAATTGACGTTTATTTATTGCACACAATCCACTGAATAAGTTCCTCCCTCAGATTACCTATCCACTACGCAGCAATCACAAAATGGATTGGCTATGTAATGGATAGATAGGACGAAGGGGACCCCATTAAGCACAACGAACACAACTACATGAAAATGCTCAATAATAACTTCATGATTTCGATTCCCACCTTCACGCTTTTCAACAATTAGGTTAGTATAACAAGAAACAGCTGATGCTTCAATCGCAATCACGGTATTGGTAAAACCACATGACAAAAGAAATAACATGTTGACATATGCAAAAAAAACTTGATGACAAATGTAGGCTCAAAATTTATGACATGCGGGAACATGACAACACATGTTGGAACAGCTTAGGAACACCTTGAGTACATGTAGCTTATCTTGACAAATCACAAACGAAATATGCACATGTGGTCTCATTGAAGGATTTTGCAAAGTTTGAAAATTTACTTCCAGTTTCCTTGAAAGAAGTGACTCAAAACGATGTAAATTTCTAACAAAATGTAATTTCTGGCGATTGAGTGATTGTAATGAACGAATTAGACAGAAATTGATATTTCTGCGACACGGGCCCAGCAGGGTCTGGGTTCTATTGGAGAATAGAGCATTATGGGTAATTAGCTTTATAGATAACCTCATTCTGCACGTGGTGAGTCATTCTAGGTCTGCTCCAGCGCAGTTCTCAGCACATTTTTCTTATCATTTGTTGAAAATGTAAGTAAAGAACTCGTTTGTAGTTCTGTGGATAACTTGTGAATGGCAGTTGTAAAACGACACGGACGATGTCTTAATATGTAATGATATTTCTATATTATAAATGATCTGGATAAGTTTATACTGTGAAGCAGTAAGGCACCTGAGACGTTTGTACTTTGCTACAAAGAAGTAGTGCCAGCTGTATCGAGCAAGCTCTTGCAATATATTCAGGATAATGTTGTAAAGTTGTAGGGCACCTCTAAACCCCGGAGGATTGTGGTAGTGTGTGTTCGGGGAATACGCTCCAATCTTTCCCACAGGGTTATATGGTTTTCGTATCCTGCGTACCACATGCCCAGTGAGTCATGTGTACTCCCTGAGTCATTTGTACCCTGCCTATTGAGAGGCTTGTAACAGTAGTTTGAGTCTGGAACTGACCGAACCCAGCAAAATAAACCTGATGGGATATTTTGTCTGCTGTGTAGTGGAGCGGAAATAATTAATATTATTTACGGTACAAAATCCACTGAGCAAGTTCCTTCCTCATATTACCTGTACAATATGCAACAATCAATAAATGGATTGTCATATAGTGGATAGAATTGCCACAAGTCGACTCGTATTTGTTTTTCTGGATCTTTTTAAAAAATTCTGAATGCTTTAAAATAACGAGTGCCGAAGACACAAGGAATAAAATGTGACCACCCGAACCAGTGCAAAAAGATCAAGACACCACCATAGATTTGTCAAGTCAGCCCTTGAAACGAGATGAACAATATGACACACGTGTTTGAACAACATGATTACATATGTAGAAACAGCTTGATGACACATGTAGGGTAAGCATGATGTCATTCATGTATGTAGAAACCTAAAATATGTGGGAAGAGCTTGAAGACACATGAACGAACAACTTAAGGTATAATATGATGATGAATGATGACATACATAAGAACAAACTATATAGGAATAACTTGACAACATACAGAATTTAGAAACAACGTAATGACACGTACATAGCAACATGAAGACACGTGTAGGAACAACATGATGGCATACGCAGAATCAGCTTGATGCCACGTCAAAGGAACAACGTGGTGATAAATATATGAACAACATATAACATATACAGGGAGGAAAGTATAGATGTTGAAACACGTCATTTGTACGAAAAACATTAGGATTTACTGTCTCCACAGGAGCAATGTTCATAACAAAATACTGCCATCAAAGTCACTGCCACGAACTTCTCCAAAATGTGTAATGCTGCTGAAGGTTTTATTTAAAATTTAGTATTAACCAAATAGGTGGATACAACTGTAGCACTTTTCGCGCACTCTTATTGGTTCATCAGATACGATATATTCTAGGATATTCACATCCAGACGAGATTTTCAAAATGGCGGCTCGTTTGGCCACTTTCACGGAAGAGGAAATTCGTCAAGTAAACGAAGAAGCTACTCCTGCAAACATAACATCCACCTGTTTGGTTAATACTAAAACAACTGTCCCCCTCAGTGTCGGAGCGGCTCAGTAAATATCGATCACTAGTCACCTCCACTTCAGGGAATAGTTGTTAAATATTCTCACCATCGTTATCAGGGGCCAATTTCCCTGCCAGCATTCTGATAAATGTTGTCTTTCCAGTACCTAAAAAGAAAATGGTAGCATCTAATAAAATCTGTAAAACGTTTCCTTGTGTCAAAAAGAACCAGTTCAAAAATGGTCTTTGCTCTGATTTTTGTCATTAAATTTCCTGCCCATCATCGGTGAACAAACTACTAAAAACTATACTGAACAACACATCAGAAACTCCCATTTGCGTTCAGTCGGACCTTACCGTTTTCTCCCAACATAACAAGGATTTCAGAATCTGTGAACTCCCCAGGATCAATTGATAGCTCAAACGTCTCTGTAAGCAAAATTAATGCCGTCAGTATCTGATTGGGATGAGAGCTTACAACTTGAGTACCTAAAAACACTTTCAATTTGAGAGAACGACTGATCTATCCAAACACACAGAATCTACTCCATGTAAGAATTTTCTGAATACTGTAAAATACACATAAACTGTAGCGCTGAGTACAGCAACATATTATTGCAGTCAGCTGGTAGTTTATTTCAAACATAGAAACATTTATATTTTGACAACTGTCAAGAAAAAGTCGGATAAAAAAAGATTTCGTCATGTGTAACTTAATATTTTTTCTATCTACTAAGTTGAGTTTACAACTCAAACTTAAAAATGATACAAATTCGAACTGTGTTTTGAGATGTCACGAGCTCTCCTCACATAGGATCCACTTGTTTGTATGAATGTTTTCTTAAACTTGTGTAATGTGTAAAATGGATGTTTAAAGGAAAACATCTGGAATACAAATTGAAAATAGAAAAAGAAAGCGTAAAATCATATAAAAAACATTTGTCATTCAAGTGGAAATGGCAAATATTAGAGCAATGCCTGATCAAACTGACTTCCAAAATCGGATGTAGTGTTACCACAATGTTTGCTCCTTCAGTAAAGGGTGTTTCTTTTAAACACATTAATGTAAATCAAAAGGAAACCAAAGCGTTCACTTGTATAACCCTTTTACTCTCCTTCAACGTGCAAATTCATGAGAATTATAACTAATGTAAACAGTACTACTATGTGTGCTATCAGTTAAAAAAGGCATTATATATAATATAGACAGATAGAGGGCAAACTTGTTCACAACCGATTCTAATTTAAAGTAAACTAAACTGAAATCCACCACCTCGGTTATATATCTACATGTATTGCATCAACTAGTAAAAGTACAGCTAAATATTTGCTTGAAAGACATGGGTGCTTCTTCGGTAACTGTATATACAAAACATCACAAGGACCATACTGAGTCTCTTGGTCATTCGTGGATAGCTGTAGCGGCGGAGTTTCTTAATCTCTTCATCCTGAAACAAGAAACTAACAATTACTGTTGAACATAAATCTGCCACACAATGCCGTGATCCAGTGACGACTTGTAGCCCCAACGTTGCAGATTTGAGCACGTGACCCGATCACTGCACTGTGTCCTTGAGGAAGACACTTTATTTTACAGATGCAGTAGTTCAAGGACGTAACATAGTATACACAGTTTTACTAAACTTCAAGTTTTTCACTGGCTGTGACTGTTACAGTGTTTGATTGTGACTGTGGTTGTGGCCGACACAAACACTTTTAACAAAAACAAGAATTTTTTTCCTGAATCAGCGAGTACGCTAAAAACGGAAGAATCCCACACTAGAGGCATGGGCTTAATGAAGTTCGTAACGGGTTTTGGGTAGGGTTAAAAAACGGAGCAGGGGCTTGCATTGGGGGGGGGGAAGATTTATAACTGAAAAATTATTTTTGTTTGCAGGTACATGTAGATAAGTTTATATTTTGGCCGTCGGGATTTTATAACTGGTAGGCTCTATTGTGGCTATTAGGGTGTTGGTATAAAGCTGACACTTTCATAAGCCCTTCTTCAGAGCAAAAAAATCTGAAATAGAGATCTGATTCACACCCAGCATTACATGTATGGTAAAAAACCAGTGTTCACACAGAAATTTGGCAATAAACCTTAATGACTTTTCCACAACCAATTTAAGTTTTCTATGACTAAAACATGCTGAAAATCCAACCTTTTTTGGCCCTATTTGTACTCGATTACAAGGAAAATGTTTTCCGCAGTTTTTAAACAGCATGAAATATTTGGACCAAAAAATGAAATTCCATGACTCTTCCATGACCTCCGCCATTTTTCCAAAAATCCATGACTTTTCCAAGCCTGGAAACGCATTTTCAAATTCCAAAACTTTTCATGACAGTACGAACCCTAAAACGTACTAAAGCAACCTTTGGTGATCAAACCACAAATTGTAACTGACTGTGGCTGTGGCTGTGACCAACTGTGGCTGAGTCCATGAGTGGCTTTGGTAGTGAGTATGTACATGTATGTGAGACCACCTGTGATTGTCACAATGACTGACTTGTGATCGTGGCTGTGACTGACTGTGGTTGTGACTGATATGGTTGTGACCGACAATGGCTGTGACTGACTGTGATTGTGACTGACTATGGCTGTGACTGACGGTGGTTGTAACTGACTGTGGCAGTGACTGACTATGGCTGCGACTGACTGTGCTTGTGACTGACTATGGCTGTGATTGATTGTGGCTGTGATTCACTATGATGCTGTAACTGTAGCTGACTATGGCCATATTTACATGTATGAGTGACCCACCTTATCTGCTGTTTCAGCAACTTTGAACACCAATGAGGCCTCTCTGAAGCGAAGATTCTCAGTTGGCACAAACCCGTCCAGAAATATGTTGATTCCTGGCGGAACAAAATAGCTAATTCAAGGCAAGAGTACAGTCTGTAATAAACGTTTCACTTCCAGAGAGCAATCAATACATCTTTTCTCCCTACATCACTAAAAGAAAATTGTTTTGTTGGTAGGAAAATGGGAACTGATCACACACTCCAAACCAATTAAGCGGAGCAACACGTAAAGTTGAATTTTCAAGCTTACCTACGTCATAATCGACGGTATCTCGATTGCAATTTGGAAAAATACAATTTTAAATCATAGCGACACAGTACAGTAGTTGATAAAGATTCACAGATATTTTGGATAATAATTTTTGGATAATTTGGGACGAATTCGAAGAAATCTTTAGTTTTTATGGATTTAGGTAAGTTTAAAATTAAGTTCTTGAGTTAATATTTAATGGAAGATCACCTATCTGAGAAGTGCACTCGCATTTTTCCCCTTTTAAATATCCTCTCCAAATTCCCTAGTCACGACCAAAATTTGAGGTGTTGCACCACTTCAAGATGAACGTCCAAATTTTCCCAAAGAAAGGAGAATTACACGACATATCATTTGTCACTCTTTGGATTAAAAGGGTGAAAGAACAAGCTCGTAAATCGAACTTTGTAAATGTTTTTCATTTGGAATGTGCGATGGGTCAGGACTTCTTCAGTGTTGCAAATCTTTTGCTATGATCACGTTTGTCATGCAACACGTGTGCGTTAGTATGTCAAAGAAATGTTACTGCAAACAATAAAATTTACTGGTGTATTGGGCTTTACAACTGCAGGTTTTCTTCGAGACGGAGTTCACCATATCAAAATTATTCAAAGTGAACAATTGATACAAAGCGCTACAGTAAAATCAGAAAACACTAACCTACATTTTTGACAGAGTTCTTGTTCTTTAAAGAGTAAATGACAACCTACACATCAGACTATACAAGTCAGAGTTTCCAACGAAAAGTAACCTTGTTAGTTTCTGTACATGTAGTTTGTTGTTAACCAGGTCTTGTTTCAGATAAGCCAACAAAGGCCATCCAATTACAACACTTTTAAAAAGTGTAGATTGAAGTAACTTTTAACAGTTTTATAAATTATCTAAATTCCATGTCATTAACTATTATGATTTCCCCATGACACTACTTATTCGAAACTCGTGACTTAGAATTCTGAAAAAGTCCTGAAATTTGATGCATCATAATGTTGTTTGCCACGAACTGACAATATTATTATTAACAACTATTTCTACTTGACTGACAAACTGATCGAGATTTCCATGACTTTCCACAACAAATTTTGATTTTCCATGTTTTCCTAGCCTGGCATGAAGCCCGGTTCCAGATGTGTTTATGGTTCTTGCAGGTGGTGTATCATTTGACAACTGAAAAAAGTGTTTACCGCAAATGACCTAATAAGCTCCTCTCTCTAACAACCCCCCGTCTAGAGCCTCGAGTTTCTAATAAGCTAACCCTCTCTAAAACACGATTTTAGAATACAACAAAATACGGTTTAAGAAACTGATTTTATCCTTGAGCTTCTCATTGCCAACTTCAAACTTCATAAGAGCCAGTTTTTTCCCGCTTTCTTGTAAAGTTCTGATTTCAGGACATTTATAACTACTCTTGACTTGCATATTGCACTATAACGTATCAGTCAAATGAAACCCCCACCCTAACCCCCCTCCCCCCGGGGGCATACTGGGGAAAAGGTGGGGGTATGGAGCTGTATTGAACAAATATTGTTGCCCTACCTATGCACCCTGGGGGAAAACGTGGCGACTTTGACAACTCGGTGCGCAGAAGAAATTTTATATATTAAAAGAAGAGCGAGTGGTTCTTGATATCGTGGAGGTAAGTGTTCTCGTTTTTGTTTTTTGAGTGTGTGGGTTTGATCAGTGCTCCTTTTGGTAAATGGTTTTGCCAAAATTGCAAGGGCACCCACTGAATAAGCAACTAGTATGAACAGTTTGTTTCGGATTTATACTCAGTTTTAAGCTGCATCCTGGTTTTTAGTAACAGAACATGCTTAATAAAGACACAAATTTTTGTCAATTTTGCATAGTTTTTCGGCAGTGCCCCTATACCCTGGGGGATTTTACGCCATTTGCTTCGTTATGGGCAAAATATATGGCCCCAGGGGATGGGGCTTTTGAGCATATTGGGCACTACGTGTTTACCACATCCCCACCTTGGCCCGGGGGGATAGGGTGGGGGTTTCGTTTGACTGATACATAAGTTACTGGAACAACAAGCCTAGCGGTCTAAATATAACGCTAAGAAAAACGTAGACTTGTGTTTGAACAAGTGCGTGCGAAATGTTTCAGTTTTAAATGGCCAAAGACGAGCCTACTACATGAAATTTACTTAAGTTGAGTGAGATTTCATAAGCCTGGTATACCCTCTCTAATAAACTCCCAACTACGAGTCCCATAATTAAATAAGACCCCCGGGGGCTTGATAGAGCTTTTACGACATCTAGGCATTGATGTTCAAATTACCTTCTCTGACACTGAACGGCAGTGTGACCACACCATAAGCTCCTGGCACACCATACAGACAGCAAATATAGTCCGACAAGTAATCCAGTACACTCAAGTCGTGCTCTACCACTATGATATACCTGGAAGGTGTGGAAAGGCATAATCAGTTTCACAAAAGCAGTCTTTTTCCACACAATATCCCACAGCGATTAGTCACCGCTGTGCAAAGTATTGCATATGCCTCTTTACATGATCCGCAGGTGTGACGTCTGATATTGACAAGTCATTTATGGCGGGAAACTATCTAGAAATTACTTGTGCACAATTACTAATGGCAAATTTCTTGCAATGGATTCCTGCAAAATGGATCTTATATTATTCAAACTTATTTTTTTCCCAAATAGAGTAGGACTGTTCAAAACAAGTAATTTTCTGAAACTGAAATCATTTGGAATACGAAAATGATAGGGTCAGATATTGCAATTTAGACATGTACAGTGAAATATGATGCTAAAACGACATACATGTATTTATTCATAATGAAGTATTCCTGTAGAAACACGACCATTGGAATTTGAATTGGCTTCTATGTTTATTGCCGAGCCCCGCTGTAGCTTCTCAAACTACATGAAATGGATACTTTTCTTTTGGAGAGGGAGTGAGTCAAACTATTACAAAAAAATGTTTTGGGAAAGAATGAATAGCATTAATTTTATAGTAACAGCATTTATCTCTGCCAGAAACAAGTTGGAACTCAGTCTTACCTGTTTGCACGCAGCAGCGAACGAATAGTAACAGCAGCTCCAAGTCTCTGTTTCACATCAAGATAACTTGATGGTTCATCAAACATGTACCTTGGGTAAAGAAATGAAAGAGACAGTTAATAACACTCTACAATTAATAATTTTGTATAATGCTTGTTTAGATTTTGGTTTAGAACATGTGTATGATTTCTGGGGGAGGAGGTACATTGTACTCCTTACGTAAAAAGGTGAGGTGCTCCTCAGAAAATCTGAAAAAAAATCCTAGAAAACACCTAACCACTAGTTACGAAAGCATTTACTAGAATCTTTGTACATTCAAAGTTAAGAAATTTCCTTATCCTTCTAATGTTGTATAAGTGAAAAATGCGGTTTTACAGATGCTATTTATTTGAGTGTCCATCTTAAGGTTACTGTTCAGTTTGAGCGGTGTTTTCGGTTAATGGAGCATATCTCTGTCATTTCGTGATGAAACCCTATAAACCTATACTGTTTAATTTTTATTTGCTAATTTTAAATAAATAAAGAGAACGAACGCCTTATTTTCCGACCTTTGTTTTCCCTTTCCGGAGTTCCAAGTCGGACGTGTTGCGTTTGATAGCATCAATTATTATATTTT
>JAOBRH010475037.1:0-10205 GCA_027575125.1 Umimayanthus parasiticus | reverse complement strand
GGAGGAGGGCGAATCCCTAAAATTTAGAGGGGGGGGGGGTGGTGAGATCCCTAACGGGGGGTGAGATCCCTATGGATCTCGCCCCGGAGAGGGCTAAATCACTAGCGATCTCGCCGGGGGGAGGGGAATCCCTGAGGGGGGCGAAATCCCTGCGACAACGGCACTGTCCTACACTTACATTCTCTTCTTTTCAAGGTCATGTCCTAAACAGACTCAAACAGTGCTAAAGATAGAGTATGTTCTACCTGTGCTCCCTTTTTCCGCGGTCACGCTCCATAACCGAAGCAAAGTTACAACGTGTGCGACATATACCCCCCCCCCCCCTCTTGCCGAGGTCACTTCCCAAACAGACGTAAACAGCACGTACAAACAACTCCAAGACTGGCTGCAAGTAACATTTTGTTTATTTACAGAAAGTACGCCGCTCTCTCAGTGTTTACAGCATTATTCTATACAAGACCGAACAAGATATTCCTTTAAACCGTACGTTGGATTTGATTGGATCATCTACGTACATATATGTACATCATAATATACGAGACCCTTGCCGAATCCCAAGGACAACGCCCATAATGTGCAATTGTTTACCCCGGGTGCGTGAGGTTATTCTCGCTCAAGAGGCCGCACACGCCTCGGGGTCGCAAGTCCGTCTCCCGCGAATGTGCAACTACAAGAAATTATTTACAGTAGAGTTAAAGTTGTTTACTGAGTCGTGATAGAAGGCTATGGATCTTTTCATGTTCCGCCACGTTGATGTAAAATATTAACCCGGGGGGGGTACTCCCATATAGTTTGGGTGGGGATATGCCGGAGGGTTCGCGAAAGTCCAACCGTTTACTAGACCAAATTTTGCAAATTTTGTGACCCTCTATACTAGACCAAAATTGCTCAATTGTTCTTGATTTCAGTCTTTTGTGAGCGATCCCGTTTACTAGACCAATTTTCTATGATTACTAGACCCTATACCAGACCAAATGGCTTGAAAACCATACCCTCTCCAGCGGCACACACCCGTATAGCCAGTATATGGGTTACCCCCCCCGGGAATATTAATCACCTTTTCTTGTTTGGTACATCAACATGGCCGTGCTGTTCTTTGTCTGTTATTTCTCCTGGGATCGAGTGTAAACGCTCCACAGTAACCACTCGTGGTCTTTACGTGACAATGAAATGGATGACCCATAGTTAGGAATAGTTTTGTCAACGAGAATCGTCATTGTCAACCTCAACTAAGTTTTGATGCTGTTCATTTTACAAGTTACGACAGCATCTGTGTGTTAGTCCGCCCGAACGACGAGGATTCAGTTTAGTGGTCCTGGATTGAGATCAAGTTCTCTGTGTGTGCAGATGACTGAGGTCAATCTGCGCCGAAAGGTTCTCTTGCAGTGTGGACAGGGAATGGTGGCGACAGTTGGGGACTACTGACAAAGGTTTCTAGCGCCTAAACAAGTCAAAACTCGATATTCGTACTCGTTGCGAAACTGCCAGCAGAGCGGCCGCCTTACTGTTAAGAGGGAGAGGCCTGAATTTTCTGAAGTCTCCGAGCCATGGGAGTACGTGCACGTTGTAACAGTCCAGTTTCGTCTTCGCAGTTTCTGCTAAATACAATGACTAGAGACTGGATTTTACAGCGTTAGTCTGGACTTGATGTAAAGTATTAATAAATATGAACTATTTCCACTAAACTGTGAGTATTGTTGAGGGTTCGGAGTTCTAATCGTCGGTGGAATTTATGTATGTTGCACACCAAGTCGAAGCTAATACTCTGAAAGTCGAATCTACAATCATTGTAGTCAGCGGCAACTGGAAGTACGAACAGAGTATCAAAGATAGACTCAACCTCGTTCCCAGGTTCTTTCCTCTCCCAAGAGAAAGAGCCTGGCTGTGTCTGGTCACGTGGCAATAAACGTGCATGTGCGTTTCATTTTGTAAAAATAAGATCTTTTCGTCGACAGTAGGCTGAATAAAACAAAATTCAATCCTAAGCAGATATTTTATGTTTATTTGATAGCACCTAGAATTTTGGGTGCCACGTGACCAGGCACAACCAGACAAAGGAGACCTTGTCCCCAGGCCATTCTGTGGATTGAACTGCAACCCAGCAACTTTAAAGCGAGGGGGAGACCTGGTTATGCCTCCCCACGTCCATGCTGTCCGTGCTGGGGAATCTGATATCAATCTTGGACCGGTTTTGTAGAGTGTTTGAAACCGAGTGGTCTGGGTTCGACATCGCACGGGATGTACCGGCAAAGTTTGAGCTTCTTGTTGAAGTCCAGATTTCCTTCTTTCTCAGAAAGTTCTGTCGAATCTACCAAAATAATATTGAGATATTAAACTCTGAAAATTGGTACGTACAATCCAAACGAGTTTATAGTTAGCCACAGAAGCCTCGAAGAAAAAAAAGTCACACGAGCACTTGGGGGGGACTTTCGACACAACTCATCCGATTAGCATGATATTTAGTACATATAATAAGCTTCCTTTGTACTTTCAATTAAGCGAAACCACGTGGTGTTTAATTGGTTTCCGTAGTAACCAGAGTGACACAAATGACGTTACAAGTGGCCGCTATCTTGGATTTTTAAACTTACAGATTTTTTTTTTAATATTCAAGAAAATAGCATTTCGCAGTCAACACACAAATTGCAAGCCTGAATTATTATGATGACGTCATTAGCTGTGACGTCACCTAAATAGTATCGACAGATGTGTTAACGAACAAAGAACAGTTGTATGAAAGCTTTTGCCATTGGTCAAGGAGCAAAAATGTAAAGCCAAAAAAAGCGAGGGGGGGCTCAATTTGACCCCCCCTCGAGGCCTCGAGGCTTCTGGGATTAGGGCCTGTAGAAAAGGAAGGGGGGGGGAGTGCTACGCCGATTGCTGAGGGTCACACAGTAACTAAATTTATAAGGTTATACGTACAACTGTCATGAAGGCAAATTCAGACTCGCTTTTTCTTTGCTATATTCGATTGCGACAGAAATCGAAATTTATGCGTTTTTCCGTGTTAAGAGTAAAACCATAGTTGTGAAACGTCGGGGATAAAACAACTTCCTTGTAATAAAAGGTTGTTCATATAATGGCCTAAACGTTTAGGGCATCAACATTGTTTTCAGTGTAAACTTGTTAATCAGATTTTTACAAGGAAAAAGAGTTGTGTTATTTCAAACTCGGTAAGACAAATTTTCACTCCCAAAAATGTGAATAAGTAATTTCAAAATTTGCAACTCGGAGTTCTTCGCAAAGAGCCGAGTTGCAAATATCATCCAATTTCCAAATTTCCCCGATATATATAATGCAACTTAGAACAAAGACCAGTTTAAAGTTTTATTGGGAGCCATCTGACGTTCTTTGAGAAAACAAATAGAGCCCAGTCCAATACTTACCTCGTGGTTTCGAGCGACATGAAAGAGGAAAATGAAAAGGCCCTGCATAATATGAGAGATTTTAAATTAACATGTTAATGTAGTGAAGCTGTAACCTTATCTTTATCTCAATTCAGTTGCAACATGGTCTGTTTTCTTGATCTACCTTCTGCAAGTTCGAATGCACTCTTTTTTATAAGTACCTTTTTAATAAAATACTCCCCAGTTTTTTAAATAGAACATGCTCGAGGCTGAGGAAAGACGAAGAACGTTTATTTTGAATACTGCACAAAATCATAAAAATACTTTGTTTCTCGGCTAATGTTCGTCAGTGCAACATTTCCTATAGTGCTGCGCATGTGCAACATTGTTATGTTGCTTTCTTGCCGGTCATGGTAGCTTCCGGTTGGTGTGTGGCATAACATGCACACCCAATACTAACGATTATGTTTAAGAACATTTTAAGAACATTTAACGCTGAAATCCCCAAAATATTTAAGAACATTCAGCCTCAGCCTAAAAATAAGACGTTTTTATACAAGAAAATAAGAGTGTATTCTGGTAATAGACGAGGTCGAACTTTTTTTAAATTCTGATATTCAAGTGTAATATAAAAACTATTAATACTGCTGGAAAGAGCATGCTCAGTAATTAGCAAAACTACCAATTTTTAGCTTGCTATCGTGTATAGAAGAATATAGAAGTGAAGTTATTGCAAAGTAAAAATCAATATTTTTGAAGAGTTTCGTGTAGCAATATGCAAATCTTGCACCCCGGGAGTGCAAGAATTGTGCAATAGTCCGTAACGCTATAGAAATGTCGAAAAAAAGTTGAGTTATTATTTTGAAATAACTTCTCCTCTATACAAGATGGAAATTTAAAAATTGGTACTTTTGCTAATGTTTTTAACTATTTTAAGGATTTCAACCTTAAAGGTTCTTACATTTTTTAGGATTGGCTACATACTTAAACTTTCATCATTCAACCCGTGGGGTAGGGCGCCAAGGCCTTATATGTGTACAGGGGCTGTGACAGAAATGAGGTCCTGTCTCTATAACTGAGTGGGGTAGGGCGCCAAGGCCTTACATGTGTACAGGGGTTGTGACACAGAAATGAGGCCCTGTCTATAACTGAGTGTGTTGATTTCCATATTAACCACATGGACATTTGTTGTAATCAGGAAATAGTGCCCCTACCGCGATCAAAGTACAATAGCTTCGTGTTTTCTTAAAAGATAAAAGATGTGCAAGTGTCACCAGTTGCCTCTGTATATCCACGGAGCAGCCATCAGGCGACGTTGCACGAGCATTAGGTATTATGTTACAGATTAACAACAGATTATCTCCTCTGAATACAGTATAATAAATATTCTCTTCGTATCTCCAGCCTCAGTACGTTCTTAAATTTAAGGATTTTTCAGCCTCAACGTTCTCATAAAAGCGGCTCTCAAATAAAATAAAATAAGATAAAATAAAATATACAGTAAAAGTTAGCCTCTTCCGCAGGCGTCTCTTTTGGTTATTTCTTACGAGAACTGCCGGAAACTTGACAAATAATACGGATGAGTGATTGCTTGTGAGGGCTGCATTATGGTGATCGATGTTAATTCATGGTAATTGGAATCGGGCCTGAGGAATAAATTATCGAGTAGACGAAGGGAAGGGATCTCCCTTCTTTTTTTCTGTCCCCAGGACCTGGTAAGCCCGAGGGACCATTTTGTCTGTCCTGTACCTTCATATTCCGAAATGAAAGAAATTGGATGAAGAAAAGTGCTAGGGTTTCAGAAAAACTGGTAAGCCCGGGCTTACCTAGCTTACAGGTAGCTACGCGCCTGAAGAGTAAAGTTGACCTTTATCCACACTTAATCGATTCCACTTGGCTTCCAGTGCAGCCGGCACACACCACTTTGATCAAGTCGCTGCGGCCGTCATGATCGCGTGCAATTTTTGGCGTTTGAACGTGAGAATTTTAGATTTGGAACGTCTTCTGTTGTATCACCAAGAAATTGACAAGTATTTATATCTTATTATGCTAATATTTTCTTCTAGACGCCCGGTACTAGTTTATGGAGAAGTTTACTAGTCCGTCACAGTTTTTACTAGTGTTCGGACTGGCGGACTACCGTCAACTTCGAACCCTGGGTACAATTGAAATTTGCAATTAGCATTACCACCGTTTTTGTATTGAAATCCCCACCCTCCACCCTAGACTTTCCAAAGTCCTTCGCACAATTTCTTCCGGTTCGGGTGTATCGAGCCTATATATCGTGCCATTAGCGAGTCGACTTGTGGCAAGTCGACCTCCACCTTCAACCCCCAGGCTTCATGTTTTCAGTACTTACCTGAAATGAGTTGAAGATGGTGAAAATGTACTGGAAGACGAGACCAGCTTTAGTGACGCTCAGAACACCAAACACCCAGGTAAGGCCCAGCAGGGGAAATAGCACTACACAGGCTTTCAGGCCCTGTCTGCAGGGGGTGATGGGACATGTGACATGAGTTTAGAGCAGCAGCAAAGGCACACAGACCCAGTAAACGAGATGGAATGTTTGAGGGAAGCAGTAACTGTATTTCATCAAATTAGTTACCCAGTGGGTGGGGGGAAGGGTATTCACTTTCAGTCTGCTTTTGAAGTGGAGTCGTTCTTCGACTTGTGACGCAACGCTAAATGGGTGCGATGAAGACTGGCTTATTAGTCGCGTATCGGTGCTACATTTTCCTAATCTTCAAAATTAGTTTTACTCGCACTAATCTTGACTGGTAAAAGTGACTTTCAAAAACCTGCCAGTTAGGGAAAAGAGTACAACATTTTAAGCAGTTTATGACCTGAGCGATTGTGTTTATATTATATATAAATTATAGTCTAAAATGTGTACAGCGTTCATTACAGAAAAATACCGGACTTTGGTGTGGGGCTTGTTTAAGTTTTGCGCTCATACTGGTGGCTTATAAGAAGGGGGACCTAATAGAGGCTAGGGGCTTTATAAATGAAATCCGGTAGATGCTGATTGACATCGCAGACAGCAACAAAACTGACTAATAATACTTAGTGATGTTGTTAAAAATATCTTTAATTGAAAGGAGGAAGAAAAAAGGAATGAATGAGTGAGTGAACAAAACTACTAACAAAACACAACATCAAAAACTTGCCTGTAAAAAGACACTCTCAATGTGTGTTATAAGTTCAATTCAAGTGTTGTTTTTTTTAATTAAAACTAGCTGAACAGTACGCTATTGTACACAAAAGAGGTACCAGGCTTACTTGACAGTGCTAAAGTCCGGTCCCTTGGTGTTGTGCAACTTGGCCATCTCGCGAATCACTCGAGCCAGAATGACTGTGTTTAACTACAGTATAGGTACAGCAACAGTTTAATGGTTTGTCAATCAATAATATGAAAATTTTGAATTGTCTTTTAGCTAGATATTCCCCACAACAATAGACAAGCATTCTTGATTATCTTACTCGACGGTTTGTATTTTAGTATAGCATTCCATCCTTCTGTTGTACAATTCGATAAAACGCGACAAGCGACAACAGACAGCGACACGACGCAACAAAATACCACACATACTATGAAATACTACTTCACAACACAATACTAGAACACCACACAGCATAACACCATTCCACACTACAAAATACCAAACTACGGCACAACACCACACGTGCACAACACAACACAATAACAACTTGCAAGCTTGTCTTTTCCATGAAGTGGCCAGACTCACGTACTAGGGGCGGTTGGAAAATCGAATTGTAAACATTTGACGTCCATTTGATATGAAGGGGGGGAAGGGGGGAGGGGTCTCAGGAGTAGGTAAGGACGTTAAGGAGAACGTACAGGGCCGTACCTAGCGGGGAGACTGAGGGGCAGTTGCCCTCCCAGATATCCGACAAAGTGACTATAACGCCCTTATAAGTGTCATCTCTGCCCCTCTCCCCCCTTCCATGTGTAGAGCTTCTTGCAGACAGTATCAAATCTGACAGTAACATAAAAGCAGTCAAAATACAAGACAAGGAATTTATACTTAGCCAATATGCAGATGACACTTTCTTTTTACTAGATGGAACTGAGAACTCGCTGTACCATTGCTTAAATACTTTGGATCTGTTTGCTGAATGCTCAGGACTCAGAGTAAATATAGACAAAACGAAAGCAATATGGTTAGGATGTAAAAGGCATTCCGACACTGTTCTTCTTCCGTCCAGAAATTTAACATGGTTATTTGGTGAGACCTCCGAAGTTTTAGGACTAATATTTTCCACCGAGCTTAACAGGACGCCAGTTTTAAACCATAGCAAAAAAATTGTTGAGATTAAAAAAACTCCTAGATTGCTGGTCATGGCGCTTTGTAAGTGTCATTGGAAAAATACAGGCTATAAAAGCATTAGCTATTCCTAAGTTAGTTCATTTATTTTCGTCCCTTCCAACACCCGATGACTGTTTGTTAAAAGAAGTTGAATCTATACTTTATAATTTTATTTGGAATGGTAAACGGGACAAAGTAGCCAGAAAAACTTTAATTAACACAATTGAAAATGGAGGCTTAAAAATGATTGATATCATTTCTTTTGCAAAAGCACTTAAAATATCATGGGTAACAAAAAATATGTGACTCAAACTTCAAAGCAGACTGGAAATCTCTTTTACATTCCTCAAATATTAGTAATTTGCAGGACATTTGATTCCTAAACAAGAAATCTCTTATCACAATATCGGCTTCAATAAAAAACCCATTCTGGAAAGACCTAATGATGCATGGAGTGATATCATAAAAGACCCGTCTACAGCCTCTGATTTCTTGAGACAACCGCAATGGAATAACGTCCACATAAAAATTGAAAGAAAACCAGTTTATTATAAAACCTGCTTAAAAAAAGGTTTAAGATTTGTTAACGATCTTGTAAACGACTCAGGTCTTATTTTAACACCAAATGCGATTATTGAAAAGTTTCAATTAAAAACTAATTTTCTTGAGATATGGAGTCTAATTAGCGCTATCCCAAATGCCTGGAAATGATGCATTCGAGAATACGGAAGCTCTCTAGAAAGAGCCACATCGAAACAATTGGGACAGAAATTTTAAAAGCCACAAAACCAATAAAGGTTGCTTATCAGTCCCTTTTACAAACAAGAGCAAAAAACCCAAAGTAAATGGAACAGCAATCTCCCTTCAAGTTGGATAAACCAAAAAACTGGGCTAAACATAGATTTTTTCTGAAAAATGCGTCCTTCTAGGTTTCAATGATAACGATCAAATCAGTTATCCAAAAAATTTAATTATTCTGACCACAAAATATTATATTTATAAATGCAAGATGGAAGGGCACCACACTAGTTTTATAGGATTGAAGAGCTATATAAGACTTATATGTCACATTGAAGAAATAGCATCACATTTCAGTAATAACAAAAGATTTACGGCAAGTTTGAGAGTTCTAAGGAATATTTGTAGTTAACTGTATTTAAGTATGCATGTCATATACAAAACATTGTAATGGAAATAAAAGTTGTGAGGAAAGAAAAAGAAAAGAAAGAAGAGAAACTATATCAGCACTGCCCCCTGCTCAAAAAATTCTAGGTACGGCGCTGATGTTTTACCCAAACACAATAGTTGGGGACAAATTTGAAGAACAAATTCAATGTTATGACGTAGTTCCGCCATTACGGGTAAGAGGGTTCGTTGTGTTATACAAAAGGACAAAATATTAAATGTGGGCGTGAGAGAGAAATGGGAGGAGGCTTAATCATCCGAATGTAGGGAGTACCCCCCCACCGGGGGGAGGGAGGGTGTAGAACTTTGGTGTTCACAAAGAAGAAGAAATGCGTGCACTCACAAAGCAAATGAGAAGAATTGGAGCCACGAATGTCCAAACCAGATTGTTTTCAAATGAAACCCAGCATCTAAAACCAGTCAAAAACAAAATGTTGTCAGTTGTTAAATCAGGGTTGACAAAAAGGAGGTTATGATATTGTTCAATAATGAATACCACAATTTAAAATGTGTTATAATTTCATAGTGTCTTGACTAGTGGGCAGGCAAACTTTTATCTGAAAGGCACGTAGTTGAAGGATTAAACCAGTGAAGAACCTTCCAACCTCAACTTTTTTGGCGTTACTCACATTTTGTTCTGGAGATAACTTTTGATTCCTTCTTCGAGCGTTGCGGCGATCACAATGGAAGTCAACACCATGAGCGAAGGAAAACCTTATAAGGTAAATAAACAGCACAAGTGGTTGTAAAACGGTGTATTTGAAGGTGAATTAATTATAAAATCTTGATGAGTAACTCCCAAAAAGAGTTTAAGCTGGGGGTTGGGTGTAGTCTAGTTTGCTTGGCAGACAATGAATAGAATAAACATAGACTTGTATTGTATCACACTCCGGCACAAATCAAGGTTCATTGCAAAGAATATGATAAAAATTAAAATAGTACCTATGCCTTTCCATCAATTTTTTATTTGCTGCCAGAGGACTACAGAACATTTCGTATTCTTTGACAGTTAGGTAGAGTTTAGGATCCCTTTGAAAATAATAAATAAATATTAAAATTGAAAAATATTGAATAATATATTAGTAAAAAATAATAATGACAGAGTTGCCAAACCTCCTAAACTTTACTTCGAGTTGAACTTTAAATTCCAATCCCCTATAAATGAACAGTTTTCTCAAACAACTGTCGCAGAACAATAAAGTGGTTTGAAATATTAAACAGGCATATTCGAAACGGCAACGATATACCTTTTAAAGATACATATTTTTTGTATTTAATTGGTAACTATTAAGAGTCTAATACCAGAATGAAGTAACCGAGTCGTAGAAGGGTCAGGGTGGCCGAC
>JAOBRH010474926.1:0-10205 GCA_027575125.1 Umimayanthus parasiticus | reverse complement strand
ATATACCCTATTTATATTTCAGACCAAATTATACCCTAAAGAGCGACACATACTCGTACACTGTATAGTCATTTGAGAGAGAAACCTTTATTCCTTATAAAAACTCCTCTAGGCTTACTACTCCAGGTTTTGCCTTCTCCTTTTGTTAGGATTATGGTTAGGTTTATATGGCGGAAAACTAGAAGAAAGACGTTGGAGTTTGCCTTGCTAACCGCGAACAATTTTCTATTAAAAAAAGAAATTGTATTTCCCAGTTTTTCTTCAGTACAACGAAAAATTGTTGGAAAAGTAATGTTGGCTCCGAAATTAAGTGAAAGGAGACATTGTTTAAATAGCTAATGTGATAAGCGCCTTTTCGAATGATGCCTTATCTAAATAATTAGAAATCAGCCTATGTCGGAGCTGACCATGAAATCCCGTAAAAGACAAAAACATTTGGACTATTCATCAGGCTCTTTATCAAAGAGATGGTTGAGTTAGATAAGGCTAGAGAAAGCCATGTTGCAATTAAAGGTGAGCCATGAAATGAACCGATACTTTACTTAACTTGACAACTGGCCGGTCGATATCGCAATGTCTTTGCCCCATGAGAGGTACTCATACATCTGGTATCACTTATCCCTATCTGTCAACAAACATGAGGCGTCAACGTGAGACAAGAACTCGTACCACACGCCGCGAAAGGCTTCAAAAGTTTTTAAAATTAGACCGTCATTTCACTTCTCTTGAGCATAACTTATATCTGTACTGACACTAAATGGTGTTGTCGGACCCCCACAGAGTCGATAACAAGCTTATGGGACCCTCCGTGGCGGCACTAAACGATGGAAGTGTTGGATATTTAAAAGTCATTTAGGTATGTTTGCCGCGCCGCCAGCGGAAGTGAAGGCCGTGAAGTCACTTTGTGATTACAGTCAATTAAATCAGCGTTTGTGTCAGCAGCTGCCTGTCAATGCTCTAATGAGCATTCTTCTGTTTCGCAGTAATTCAGCTCCATTGTTAAAAAGTGTGTACCACGTGAATTGATTCTCTATTCTGCTGCATTTTTAAAAGACGGGTGTATTAGATGTTTTTGCCCTGCTGCACCTCGCAGCGCTTGTAGGCTATACGCTGTAAGACACTTCTGTCAGTTCTCCTGTCTAACAAACCGCACCGAGACGGAATTTGCCCAAATGGAGGCTTGTTCTTTTTTAACTCTCGTGCTGCTGCACTCTGTTTTCGTTGTACAAAGCGTTAAAATTGATCATTTCTATCCATTCGGAGAGCGGTCAGGAGATTCTAAGGTCCCTGGTGGTGAGAGTACTATTAGCCCGCGTGTGGATCTGAACACACCAGTGAGATTCTACAATGACTATTACAGCGGTCTGTATGTAAGTACCATGTTCAGCTGTTACATTGACAGTATTTGCTATATTCAATAATGCCTATATCTTCTTATTCAGCTCAGAATAATCTTTTCGATCGGATAAGCGGCAGTAAATGAGCTTGTTTGCCGCGTTGTGATTTAAGAATCTTATAAAACTACCAATTGAATTGATTAAAATCTCGGGCTAGCAGGAAGGATAATCTACATAAGTTCAGATTACTGTTAGTAACAAAGCTGTCTGCAGCAATCATCTGCAGCGTTTATCAATATCATTTAGCACAAAACATAACCTGGTTGAGACATGCTTCAAACAGACTTGTTGCGCTCTTCGAGTCACGTATCAGTTAACCTGAATAGTCACAGATTCAGCGCGAGTAGCAGCGAGGTCGAAATTTGCGTTGACAAATGTGAAAGTTTGGACTGGAGCTGGTGGCCACTGTACAGACGTCCTCGACAAATTTACTTCCTCGCCATACGCTTTAGAATTAGAGACGTGATTAAAGACGTGAGAAAGATAATTGAACTTATTCTCCCAAGCGTTTAGTTAACGAGTTCTTGAGTGTAAACCAAACAGAACAAAGATTGAAGCTTTTAGTGGTGTTTTGTATCAAACCCGGAGTGCCACCTGATATGTTTTTCAACAAAACTACCCAAACAAACTTTTTCAGCACCTCTGAACTTTGCGATTCCAACAACAAATGGATTTTTTTGTTTTGATCAGAGTCTCGCAAGAATGAAAAACATAAAAAAAATAAATTATGCTGTTTTGTATTAATGGTATCAGTTTTAATGAGATACTATCCAATGAGCTATTATGCGAAAAGGAAGTTGCTTATAATGTATAAGAAAAGAAAAAAATTACAATACGAAAAGAGATTTAAACACTGGAATCTTTTGTAAATAAAGTATCCGCATAACTATTCTAGCATTCACTTGGCACGAAGTAACACATTCTCTGCATTTTATAACTATAGTATGGCGCGACCGAATTATTTGTCCTCCAGACAAAAAAACAATTTTCCGAGCAGCTATCTGAGATTGGAGTCAATACCCGTCACGCTCGGTAATTTACTTGATAAGAAATACTGCATAAATTTGAAAGGAGATAGGCTATAGCCCATCAATAGGAGGTTTGGAGCTACTGATAATAGAAGAGAGTAGTTGCAGAGAAAAGTTATCGTTTTTGACAAAAGGGCGGAAGCGCACTTTGTAAAGTTTATGAAGTCCCAAACAAAACCAGCCTTTCAAAAGTATAATATAATAAAATCTTTGCTGGCATGGATACCTTTTTAATTCAAAGAATGTGATTGTTCATCGTGTTTTCGTAATAGTTCTGCCATTAACTGGTTAAGTAGAGTCGACTTTTTTGTTTTAGTTTACCGAAACACCCAACGCGCGTATCAGCGAGGGTCCGGCAAAGTTGCTTAAATTTACCAAACTATGTAGCCTGAGAATTTTTAAGTAGTTTTAAAGAATAGTTACCTCAGAAAGAGATAATAATATCTTATGTACATTATAGCTTTAAATTTACTTTTAATATATGTTACATCATAATTCGCAAAAGGTTTTCATCACGCGAATATATGCAATGTAGAAAGAATAGTTAAGTTAAATAAAGTGTATTTACAATTAGATAAAAAAAAAAGAAAATTCACCATAGGTCCAGAGGCTAGCCGCTAAAAAGCGTTGTGGATGAAAAGGGCGAGTGAAAAAAATTGAGACAAAAGTGATGCCAGGATTATTGAACTAACAAATTTTTTGATCACGTGACACGGTAGCACCCAAAGCAGCCGCCTTACTTTCCTTATAACTGAGGCGCCTGCTATGAGGGCTACAGTTGAACCCCTCAAGACGGACACCCAGATAAGATGGACACCTCTATAAAACTGACACCAAATCTTGGTCCCTGTCGCTTTTCCAGTCATTTACCGTATTTTAAGTCTCCATAAGACGGACACCTCTCTAAGACGGACAACGGACACTTTAAATTACCGAACGGACATTTAAAGCCTTTTTTGTTGAAACAAAATGCCTTTGATGACAATGTGAGTACTTAAATACAACGATAGTTTGATTTCATTACTGTAATTGCATTTCTCAATCAACTCAGCCTTTTTACGATCCTTAAACTGTTTATTTACATATTGCTCGCGCTGTACAGTATTATTTGATAATTCAGTAATTCAGTTGTGCTTTTGGCTTTGGGGCTGAGGCGCATTTTCTACCGGAAACATCTATGAATCCGCAACAGGTTACACGTTAAAATGCACACAGACCTATAACAAAAACGGATCCGAGGGATTGTGGTCCGATTAATTTGCAAATAACCAAACCAACATAAAGTAGTTGCTGTACTTTAGCATGCTGAACACGCGCTTTTACTTAAATGCAAAAACTAATTGCACGTTTGTATGTTCCAGTTTGCAATATTAAGTGCAGCCAAACATAAATGTGTAGTCCAGTTTTCTCTTATTTTATTAAATTGTCACCAACAAATGCGTATTTATTGACCATATGGTCTGGTTGACAATTATGTACGGGACTGTTGTCATATTACCTCGAGTCTCTATAAGACGGTCGCCTCTCTAAGACGGACAGTTGAGGCCGGTCCCGAAGCTGTCCGTCTTAAAGAGGTTTGACTGTAGTAACACGGTGCCCCTAAGGCCAAATAAAAATAATTAGTTGGTTAGCATCCCCGCCCGACCATTGAAAAAGCCCCCGACCAATAATAATTTTCATTTTTATTTCCCTGCATTTGCTTTAAAACGTTTCCGACAATGTCAAACACTTGTAGTCTTTTTTCTGCTGACGCCGAAGTCCAATATTTTTGAAAGGCAAAAACGGCACAACTTCGTCAAATAAACGTGCAGCATGATCTTTTTCTCGTGAAAGGTCAATATTAATCCAAGAATCTGCAACCCACTTTCTACCTTGTCAAACAAATTGTTTCCGGAGATTAAAAATAAAATTTGGAAAAAAAGGATGCTAACCTGACCAACAAATTTTTTATTTGGCCTAATAGCACAATACATACATACTGCCGATCAATACTTTACACTCTTTTTATATAAATTTAACTAAGAACCTTTTTATTAGAACGTTGAGACTGAAGAACTGACCTCAAACTTGAGAACTTGCCAAGAACATGCTGAGGTTGGGGATACATAGCTATATAGACCGGTAGATGGAGAGCATTTGTCTGTTGATGATTTGTTGTCAAACTCTAAAAGTAATGATTTTAAAATGCTCTTGCAACATCACCTGATCGCTACCGAGCCGAATGAGGATATACAAAGACTTGTACAACTTAAGATAACACTAAATGGCATAATTGTTGAATACCTTGAAACCTCGCCAATTTATTACTGCGCATTTCTCGTTTTATGAAAATATGAGCGCACTGAATTAAAGAACAATAGATGACAGTAGGTGCTGGATATTCCATAGTTGCTCCAAAAAATGTGTATGTGTGCGAACATTGCAAGTAAATGGCTGAAAAATCTAATAAGAAACAAAATTATAGGATGTAACTATTTATTCCTCTCAAATTGTTCCCACTGATTCAGTCAGGGTGATAAAAGCGTTTATCGTGAGCCGTTTTGGGGTCAGAAATGTAATAATAATGATAATAATAATAATAATAATAATAATAATAATTATAATAATAATCTTTATTGAGGATATCAATTTCACTGATAAGTGATTTACAAAAGAGTAGTAGTCTGTGATTCGTGAAACTAAATCTGTGATTCGTGATTCAGCCAAAAACCACTTATTGTGATCCGTTACAGAACTCAAAACAAAACTGTGATTCGTTATCTGGAATCCCCCTTTAGCGCCCAGTCCAGTGACGTAAAATGCATGGCGAAGCAGTGGGTGGTCACTTGGCAAACGTGTTCGTGCAAAAACAGCATTTACTTGTAGGGCATAAAAACATACATAAGGGTCTGAATAAAAACTTGGTACTTTGGCCTTTGGTTCAGTATATATTTATAGCTTGAGTGCAAAACGTGTACATGTGCTGTAGTACTTGCTTGTGATTGCTCCAATTATTGGGGTTCAAGAGGTTGACAAATCAACGGCAGTAACAACGATGGCCTTGCTAATTGCAAACTTAGTAAAAATGAATTTCTTTAAAGTAATCGAAACTGTTTAAACTACCAGGAGGGCTCACGCTAATCATATGGAAACAAATATCACGATTTTAAATATATTTACTGATGTTTTCGATCGGGGAAAAACAGATGTGCTGGCAATGAAATACTCTCTGGAATCAACTATAAGCCTGTTATTTCGCTTTAGTTTAAAATCCAACAAGTTTTTAACTGTGCACAGATCGAAGTCAAATCGCAAAGTAGTTTGTACTTGTGGGGTTTGATTAGAAAATTGAAATGCCACCAATGAACTAAGAACCTTGTTATGTTTTTAAAATAAACAAGTACATGTAGGAGGCCATTGGTAATAGTCAACAGTCAGTACTTTATTGTTCAAATCCTTTCTTAAACCGAAACATTCTCTTATTTTTAAAAAAAGATCTTTAGTCATGCGTGTTAATTTATCACTCTGCCTGACAGCGACCACAGATATTTTAAATCCTTTCTTTATGAGTGTTTTTTCTCTTTTAGCGTTTATCACTCAAAACGTGATTTATTCTACTGAAAAACCGCTAAAGATGAAGGGTGTTCCACTTGAGCCTCTCCAGAAAATCAGGAGGGGAATTTCCATGCAACTTCATATTGTAACTTATATTTTTAAACAATATGCACATCGGAAGTTAAGCAACAGCGTTTAATAGTCAGTAAGACTTCACTAATCACTGAACAATTTGCAAGAAATATCGGAACCGAGGTTCCTCTGTTCTCCGGTTTCTAAGGTTGATATGTTACTGTCTTGGAAATTCAAATAGGAAATTTATGAGTCAACTATCTTCCCCGAAAGTAAGGTCAAGTGCGATAAGAATTTCGTGAGTGTCAGCTTTAGGATAAAGGGAAGACACCAGGAATCGCTCTGTTGAGATCTCTTTAGGTTCCTGTGTTTGGCTAATGTTGCGAGAAGACATCAAGAGGATTATCCGATTCATTAACGTATCTATTGGGTTTGTTATTACATAATTACAAGAACAGGAAGCTGCTAATGCTATCACTATATTTGGTCCTAAGCCAGTAAAACAGTTTCATTATACCGCGGAGGCATGTGCAGTAAATACTGTGTAAACAATTTCATTCTAGAACGTGTTTGATATTAAGCCACAATTTTGCACTATTAATACCGAATCCGGACAGCTATTATACCGCGGCAAAAAGCCACGACGGGTACTTGGCTTCCTACTTATATAATAAGGTATATAGCAAACTACTTTTTCGGAACTAGAATCAGGACTATTTGAAGGTTCGGGGCGAGGAAAAGCTTACAAGTCTTTTCGCTTGCGAGTCTGAAAAATAGTATGTATCATGATTGCAGCTGCATACATGTAGCATTAAGCCCAGGGCTATTGCATTAGTGAGGTTCGTATTAACCCAAGAAGCCTCGAAGAAAAAATGTTACACGAAGCCTTGAGGGGGGGAGGGGTCAAAAGGACCTCCCTTCTACTTTCGACACAATTCATCCGATTGACTTGAAATTCGGTGCATATAACAAGCTTCATTTGTACTTTCAATTAAAGGAAACCACTTGGTGTCTAATTGGTTTCCATGGCAACAATAGTTAAATATATGACGTCACCGGCGGCGGCCATCTTGGATTTTGAGATTTTCAGATTTTGTTCAAATTTTCACTTCTGTACCTCAGATTGACGGGAAAACAGCACTTAGCAGTTGAAATCCACAAAATAGATAGAATCCATTGTAAAGTTGTCAGTATTTAGTAAGTTTCTAGCGAAAACTTGAGATTTCGCAGTCAACACACAGATTGCGTGACTTTTTGCGATGACGTCATCACTTATGACGTCACATAATTAGTGTCAAAAGATGTGTTCACAAACAAGGAACAGTTTTGCCAAAGCTTTTGATAATCGGTCAAGGAGCAAAAATTTAAAGCCAAAAAAATCGAGGGGGGGGGTTAATTTGACCCCCTCCTCAGGGCTTCTAGGGTTAAAAGTTTATTTCTGTATTGTAAAAGCGTACCATGAATCTATAAATGAATTTTAATATCAAACTACTTAATTATTTCATGAATCGGCAATATCCTTTAAGGCTATTCTCGTTGGACTCTTCAACAGAGGTAAAAACTTAAGTTATCCACGAGTGATTCGGATGTTGAAATTCATCCTAATTAGTTTTCTTTAGAGAGGAAAGGTCTGTTAACACCTGCCTTCACCTCGTTCGCATTACTTTCAAAAGTATTTTTCCATAAGTCCTACAAATACAAGGCTAAGCAAATTTTCTGATTTTGCTCGTTTTCATAACGGAATAAGCTTTCTGTATCTGCCTTTAAAGCAAATCTGGCATTAATCTGAACTTTGCGAAGAAAGAAAATTCAAGTTTTTCTTACCGAATTCGAATTTACGTGATCTGAGGGGAAATCCTCAATTCAGTGTCTATTTTTATTTAATTTGTCGAACAGGGGTTACTTAATGGTTCAATTTACTCTCAATTTCCATGTTTAATTTGTTTTGCACACGTCATTTCACCCGTAATCTCTACGCTAGTTTTCTCGATGACATGAGACATCTTCGTGTATTTATCTGGGATCAGAAACAAAGTTTAGACAAAACAAAACTAATGGCTGCTACTCTCTTCCCCAAAAGTTCTGGCATGTTATGTCATTACTCAGTTTGATTGAACTCAGATTTCTGTAAAATTTGAAGCACAAACCTTTAACATGAAAATAACAGTATGAAATAGGATGTTCAATAATTGTTAATAATAAAGATATTTTAGTCAAAGAATATAAATATTGCTTTTATGGAAGAGGAAGATCTGACTCCTAAAGGACAGTACAAAGAGAGAAACAGTTGTAAGTGAATTGGATTTTATGACTAAAGCTGATCCACGTTTCCGGTAAGGCCGCACGCATAAAGACTACATACTGTAGATTCAAAAAGGATTAGTTTTCTGTTAAACCCATCCAAGTCAAAACGTGAAGGCATGTTTATATCGAGTTATCTCTAGTTGTTGGGCCTTGCATTTCAGGCAAACAATACCAAAATAGGCTCATTATCATGGGTTACAGAAAGACCTTTCTTATCTTGGTTTCGCGGCAACAGTTTAAGTGTTGATTCTGTCAAATGTAATTGAGCTTAATTTATAACAATTAGAATGTTTGTCGTCTAGATAACTTTGACTTGTAACTAAAAGTCTCTTCCAGTCTTTCTCAGGCTCACTGTGGATAATTATCGGTTGTCAAGTATCGTAGAAATTGAAAAAAAACCCATTCCAATAGTTGTTCGGGTTGTTCAGCTAATCTCTGCCCAAACCAAAGCGACATCAAGCCACTTTCTGTGGAGAATCCAGATTGTTTTAATATAGTGAAGTCTGTGAAGGTAGTAACGTGCTATTTTCAGAACCGATTTTTCTCTGACGAAAAAAGAGATTAATGTCAAATGCCTTTGGGCATACTGAAACTAAACACGCACGGGAAATGCCAAAAATAGCATTCCAGAAGTTAAAAAATTATTTTGCAGTTTTGAAGGAAAATCTCCTTCCCTGTGCTTGTTCTACCAAGGATTTGATGCGCATTGACATTTTTGAATCTTGATGAGCAAAACAGATAGAATGTGAAAAAAGAAAGCTTTGAATAATCGTTGACAAACTCAAAAGAATAATTTTTCACTTTTCTGTCTGTTTTATACCAGTACCAGATCGTTTGTGTGCGTGTTGTGATCCCAGCGCGGGAGGAGGTACTCTGGGGTAAAATGGATAGGAATCACCGTTGGAAATCCTAGAAAACTACCCTAAGAAATACTGAGCCATAAAAATTTGAGCACCCTAAAACATATCCCCTGGTCAAAACTCAACCAAAAAATACCAATAAACCGGTAACGAAACGTATTCAAAAGAGCTGTACCTATGATAACTCAAACTTTTTATACCCGAACAAATACCGGTTTACTTTAGATATCGCTTGAACAACACCTAAAAATACTAAAGGCAAACATGAAGCAAAAAAGGTTACCGCTGAAATGCCATTCTTTTTTTGTTAAGATGTTGTTATAACCATAAGCGTTTCAGTTTGTAAATAATACTGGGTGTCTCTTGGTATCAAGATGAACTCTACTAATTTGTCTCCATGCCCTCTAACATTTCAGGTTCATGCTGACGGTTTAATAACATTCGGCAAAGAACCATCATCCATAACAACCCTACGCCACAGAAAGTACCCCCTCCCTTCCCAGTTTCCTACGATTGCTCCATTTTACGCGCCAGTAACTGTGGAGGGCGAAGGTCACGTGTTCTACCGATTGAGTCGCGAGAGGAAAGTCTTGACCCAGGCCACCGCGGACGTGCGGTCATCGTTCTGGGATCAAGATTTGTTCAACGCGTCCCTCGCGTTTGTTGCAACGTGGAGTAGGGTCAAACATGTACACGGCAAGTTTGCTAAAGAGGTGAGTAACGTTTCTGTGAAAGAGAGTGGATTGGAGGTGAAACTTTTTGTTACTGTTTATTAGGAATTTTACTATTAAAACGCTAATAAATTGAACTGGGAACTTCTTTTCATATAAGCCTTAAGTGTATAAAAGAAGATAGGGGTTCTTTTGAAACCACCTCTCCCAAAGGTTATCGAACCCCAAGTTGTGGATATTGTAAGGGGAGTTTACGGTCATTCCACTGTTTTGCAGTGCGCAGGTCTTCTGCGCACGACGGTAAAGTTATAATTCTTGAGGGATTCAAATATTATACTG
>JAOBRH010474815.1:0-10209 GCA_027575125.1 Umimayanthus parasiticus | reverse complement strand
AAGTTGGGAAGGGGTGGGTGACCAAAAGTCAGGGGGGTCAAAAAAATCAGTGGGGTCAAAAAATAAAAGATAGAAATTAAAGAATAAAAATTAAAAAATAATTTTAAAAAATGAAATAAGTCAATCAAAGAGACACCTTAAGTTCGGCTCCCGACGGTGTTTTTTAATTCATGATTGACAAGAGATCCAAACAAACAAACAAAAGGACAAGGCCGGGATTCGAACCCGAAATTCCGAGGCCACAGCACCGCGTGTTACCCATTACACTACCTTGTCTGTGCTTTTTTAAAGACACCCTTGGCCGGGCTCGAACCGGCGACCCCTGGATTAAAAGTCCAACGCTCTACCCACTGAGCTACAAGGGTATCTCGAGAAAATGACACGAAAAACAGAAGGTCCAATTAGACCCTCGACCGGGCTCGAACTGGCGGCCATTGAATCAAGAGTCCAATGCTCTACCACTTGAGCTGCGAGGGTTCTGGTTCAGTTGAACAGACCAGTTCAGGCTACCCTCTGGTAGCCATAGGGATAGGTTTGGGCCGTGTCCGGATCCACCACTCTTTTGGTACACACCAAACGGTGATCTTTGTGGCTAGGACGGGTATGGATGGTATAGGATTTGGCCTAGCGCTGAATGGTGTGAGATTGCGTGACGCGGGTGGTGCGGGGTTCAGCAAAAGGAGCATGCAGTTCGGCCAAGACATTTTGGCGCAGGACCTCGTAATTGAGCTGAGCCGCTCCTTGGCAGTTGAGAGAGAACCCTCGCACTTTGCAGACTGTCTTGTGACGCTGAGTGGTGTAACCGTAATTCTTGGGACCCGCCGAGCAGAACTCGACAATGGTATCGCCCTCCCCTAGTTCGTCTTTGAACTCGTCCAAGTACTGACCCAAGGCAGGACTGGCTTGACCGGATTGGTGCACAAACACCACCGAATCTGTGTCGAAGTACAGGACCCGTTCCCCGAGTAGCTCCAAGGCCTTGTAGAGACGGTCTTGGTCTTGCTTGGTGTAATGCACTTCCACTCGGTCTTCAGTCAAGAGGCTTACTTAGCGAATGTTGTTTTGATCGCTGTCCAGGAAGGATTGTCATGGAAGGATTGGGGCTCAGTGAATTCCCGGACTTGGGTCTTGTTGTTGCGCTGGCCAAATTTCGCCCACATGGAGTTGAGCATCATCTTGGCCAAGGCGCGACCTCCGGGATCGTGCTGGACTTGGTCATAGTCCAACCCGATTCCCTCCCTTCGCTGATAGTCGTGCAGATGTTGGGCTTGTTGGTCCTGGGTGGTACAACCAGCCGGCCACCCACTGGCCTCTTCCTTGATTTTAAGCCAGGTGTTCACATACTCGGCAAAGAGGCCTTGCTGGCTTTGTGGAAAATGCCACACTTCATGGATTGTCAGCAACACATAGCCTTTCTCCACGGCCTTCTCGAGTTCAGGCGTACACCAGGTCCCGGTCAAGGCCCGTTGGTCGGGTGTGTGGTCTTGTCGAGGTCTTGTCGAGGAGAGGCAGGTCCAGCTGCTCTTGGACACAGGTTCGGCACAAGGGGAAGGTCAGTTTATCCCCCGTGCGATAGGGCAGGACGGGATGGTACAGGTCGGCTGGAGGGAGCACGGTACATTTGGCCAAACCAAAGTACGGGCTGAGGTCGAGAGAGTCGGGCGCATACTCGAAGTGACCCAGTGGATAACGTGTATTCTTACTGACCCAAGGGTAGAGGCTGGTGTAGTCGTAATAGCGAATCTCTTCCCCTTGGGTGGTGTCGGCGATCCGATGCAACTGCACCACATCGGTGCGTCTACCGAATAACGCTTCTCGAGGTTGGAGAGGATCTTGTAGGTGGAGGGAGGCTGCATAGTTGGCGACAGTCGGGTCTTGGAGTTGTCGCTGGCGCCAGACACATTCCCACATCTCCACCACGGTGTACTGTTGCTTCCTCAGGAATTGGACTTTGGCTTGGGTGGTGCCTGATTGGCATCCACGACCACCAGCGTGTACTCGGGCAATGCCAGGGCAAACACTTTCAATTCATCGTCGCCACAAGGACCCCGCCTAACCCCGGCTCTCTGGTGGAGTTCGATGGCTGAATCCATTTGGATTGGGAGCCCTCGCTGGAAGGATCGCCATTTGGGATGCTGTTCCGCTTTAGCACGGGCGGTCACAATCGCTGGGGCGCAGCAGAGATGGTCATTGGTTTGGGGGATGGTAATGACTGACTTTTTGAGGACTTTAAGACGGGCCGAGGCTTGATGGCCCGCGGGTATGGGCGCTTCTTGCCTCAGAACGCACGTGAACAAAGGACAGGTCCATTTGGAAGTCCTCATTGGAATTGAGGATTTTGCTCAGATTCTCCAATAGGCGTACCACCCGGCCTTCATCACGACGCCATTCACGGGTGGTCAGTCCCCATCCATCATAAGCGTGGCGAAAACGATCCGAGGCCAGAAGAAATAAACCCGATCGCGATCTGCAATACGGTCATCTTTCAAGACCCGTCCCATGGCCGTCCTTAATCCTTCCACAAATCGAGCCGCCAACTGGTCATGGCGTTCAAACATTACTTGTTGTTCCACATGCGCATGTAACACACGTTCATGCACGCCCAAGCGTTGACTACTTCGATCGAGAACGGGGTCGAGCCGAAAATGAAAACAGCCCCGAGAAGGGCCAGCCCGAACGGCCTCGTCATCGACCACCGCAGCACTAGCACTACCACCACCACCTCGTTGTGGTGGTGGTTCTTGAAACAGGGCATCCATCGCCAGATGCAAGGCTTCCTCATCCTCTTCCTCGTCCAACCTCGCCTCCATTTCCCTCCAAAAGAGATTCTCGTCACTCATGGTTTTCTTCTTCTTCTTCGTATCAAATGCTGAGCCAGGTGCAGGGATCACCACTTTATAGCCGTACTAACCAACCCAAAAGAAAGAATGACGTCATTTGGAACCAATCGGAAACGAGGGTTATTTTGGTAGTGTGACATAAAAGGGAAAGTGTGACCTAGGGGGATGGGGAGTATCCCTTCTAAAAATAGACTCCACCCCTGCCTCAGGTAATTCGCTCTGATTAGTTGGCCATGACGTCATCCTTTTTTCTGATTGGTGCTGAGTCATGGGAGTCTCAGCATAAAAGGCCACCCGAGGGTCGGTTTGGCTATCCGTTAATGGACCCAAGCCAGAAGAAAAAACGCGACGAAGAAGAGAAGAATAAAGAAGAACAGAAAGAAGATGGCGGAAGAAAGATTGAAGAACGGAGAAAAAGAAGAAGTGGAGAGGTGGAAAGAGATTTGGAGAGGTGGTCAACCCGGAGAGGAAAATTATTTATTGATAAAAGAAGAAAGAAAGAAAAGAGAGATGGAGGAAGAAGGAAAGAAACAAGAAGAAAAGAGTCAGAAGAAAAGGAAAGTCTCCGAGGTTGCTGGGGTTGGTTGCCCCCTGAACTCCAGATGCTCATCAAAAAAATGGCATTGCAAGGTCTGATCCAAGATCGTTTGGACATGGGGCTTAGACAGATCCACCATTAGATGGAGGGACTTCCACGATGTCGCCTGCACGGCACAGTAAGTTTTCCTTTTTTATTTTGGTGTGTTCTATCGCTTGACGTTAGACTAATTAGGTCATTCTTTTTCAATTTGTAGTGGTTGTTTTCATTGACGTGGTGCTTTGTAAGCCCAACCAATTTATTCATCGTCGCTTTGCCCGGTTTTAAATTACAGATCCTGGGCGACACAGTGATTTGTTTTGAAGAAGAAGGGAATTTTCAAATGGAATTAGATTGAGTAGATGCTCTCTTCCGCGTGTTTGAGTAATTCTACCCTTTCACGACAATTCCGACAGTAAAAAGGGAAGACCCTCCTTCCGGACATGGCCCTCTCTTTAAACCTAAGAGCGTTAGGAGACCTATCCCTTGTAGTAGTATTTATGATTTGTTTCTAGTTCTTAGGGTCAACGTGTGTCTGCTAGATTGGGATGTTAGAGAGGGTCTCAAACATAACGATGTGTGACTAAGGGTGCGTCTGTTAAGTCACCAAGGCACCTTGATTGGACGGGTTTATCGTCTGCACCGTTGAGTTTTGGGTCTGGTCTTTTACAGTGGCTGGCTGCAAGAACACGGTGCCGCTGTACACCTCGACGTTTTGTACACCATCGCCACACTAAGTGTCTACACTCGCAACCTCTCTCTTAGTGGACACTCTTATGCTATGTTTTAGAGAGTTGGCCGCCTTTTAAGCATCCCTCTTCTTTTAGGAGATCTTGAAGAAAAACGGATTTTATTTTTAGATGTCATTAGCCATCACCTCTCCTTTTTTCCTTCCTAGATGTTATTCTGCAAGACGGTCTGTTGTCATTGTTTCTGGGAAGTACTGAGTTTGTGTCCTTGCGGATGTGGTTTGCTCATGTGTCCATACTCTCCTTTTCTTTCCTAGATCTTATTCGCCAAACATGCCTGCTACTGTGACAAAGTGCATTGCCACTGCTCGTTTGAAATGAGTTTGTGTCCTTGTGGATGTGGTCTGTTCATTTGTCAACGAATCAGAACTATGTTTTAAGTGTTTTTATCCTTCTAAGTCTTTTGGTGTTGGATGGTGGAGTTGCTCTTGCGGCTGTGGCCCATTAAAACCCTATTTCTTTTTCATGTTTTTTAGATCGTGACAGAGGGGGTGGAGTGTCGGTGTTACGGCTTCTTTTCTTTTCATGTGACCTATGGCGAGCACTGTTGTCGCTGTGGATGTGGACTTAGTATGACCTATGCGAAATCGATTCTCTTACAAAAAGCATGATTAAAAAATGGTTCTGTTGGACCCTTCAAACCCTCTTTCTTTTTATTAGATCGTGACACAGGGGGTGAAGTGTCGGTGTAACGACCTCTTTTCTATTCATGTGACCTATGCCCAGTACCCGTGTCGTTGTGGATGTGGACTGAGAAGGAGCTATATGAAATCGACCCTTTTGGAAAAACGTGTGATTTCTTTCTAGTACTGGCCTGGCAAGATCCCCTTCTGTCTGGCAACCCGCTTGAAGTACAAAGCGATTTTCTTAGATGCGTGGATCATGTCGCACTAATTTCCATTTGTAGTGTTGGTATCGTGAACCCCGTGTGCATCCTTGGTGTTTGGTACGGCGTATGGGATTTCTCTCGTCGCGGTTGAAACTGCGTCTCTGCATTCATCCTGGAAAGTACTGGTGCCGCCATTGCATACACCCCATTCAACGTTGATGAAAACCTTTTTCTTGACTACCCTGACTCTGTTTGCTCTTTCTAGTGGTGTCCTCACAACCTCCATTGGTGTTTGGTGCGACGGCTCCCGTTTGTCGAATCCCGATTCACCCTTCATCCAGGCCAACACCATCATTGCACGGTCCGTTTGTGGTATAGTGTTCTTTCTTCCCACTGTGAACCTTCTTAGTTCTAGATCATTGCCCAAATCTTACGCACCCTCTATTGGAGCTGTCTCCAGACGGATTTCTGTTGCGGTGAGGGGGAATTTATCAATTTCTACTCCTCTCCAGTGCATCATCACCATTATCAAGAAGTGCTCTGATACGAGGTCGTCATCGTCCTTCTTTCTAGATTGTGGCCCACCCTGAAGAATGTCCGACCTGGTCTTGTGCCCAAGTGCGGTTTCGCTACTGTTGCACGTACGGGGTGTATCTGGATTACTTCTATCCCCCCGTGCACCATCATCACTTTCGTCATGTGACGGTCCAAGCAGGTCAGGTGGATCGTCGATTTTGACCCTGTGGATAGTGCATTGCACACCTAGATGTTCTTTTTGTTTTCTCGACAGATCCTCCTCGATGTAGTCCAAGAATATTGGCGGTTCCCCGTTCCATGGTGGGTGGACTGTCCGGAGGAGGGGAAGTGTTGCCCTTATGGTTATGATCTAGAGGACCGTTATAACTGTCATCACCATCACTTGACTACTCTCCTTCATCTTTAGATTCTACCCGAAGTCATGCGCATTCATGTCTGGTGGGGCTCCGACTGGGACGACGACGAGTGTAGCTGTTACCCTGAGGGGTGTTGTCCTCATGGCTATGATGTCGAGGACCTTTATGACTGTCATCACCGTCACCATTTCTGCGAGGTGTCGTTGACCCCTTTTACCGACACGCTGGGTTTATGGGGACCGGATTACATTCCATTTGATTACCAACCCTAACCTGTCTGGGTTTTTTTTGTTTGGTGCTTCATAGATGGGATGTCTGTGGACTCATAAACGTCTGAATTGGTTTATCCATCATCAATTTTTCAAGGTTTTTGCGTTTTATTCTGTTTTGAGGAAAGATTCTACTGAAATTGAAAGAAATGCCCCAAGATGAATGTGGAACTGTCTTCCTATTGTCCCTACGGCTATAGTCTGAGGCCCAACGAAGAGTATCATCACCATCATTATGATGACCTCGTCTACTATTATAACTTGAATCCTTATCGAGCACTGGGACATCTATACCGATATGTCCCTTGATGGTTTTGTTGTAGATTGCTTTGATTGTGATGATGCGCGGCTTCGACGAGGAGGACACACCGTGTCAACTGTGTCCTTATTGTTGTCCTCATGGCTACGGTTCCATCCCCCACCACGCCAACCACCATTATCACTACGATCATATCCAGTGTATCCCCACCGGAAGGCTCCTGGCTTGGACAACCCACCAGACCGTCTATCCCATGATTCGCTACGATAATATGGGACGGCGTACGCCCATGAGTAGCCGTACTGAGAACTGTCCTTTGTTGTTTTGTTATAGAACCTTCTTGCTGAGATGGAGGACGGTGATGACTGGAACATGCCGTATGTACTCAATCCCTATTGTTGGCCCTACGGCTATGGTCCCGCACCCCACCATGACTACCACCATCATCACTAAGTTCATGTCAAGGGTATCCCCACGGCGCGTCTCCTCTTTGACTTCTTTCCCATGTATCGTTATGATCAATATATGGACAGAACACGCACACAGGAATAAGGCACACTGCTCTTTTTTTATTGTAATACTCTGAATAAACAAATGTTTACAGATTTAAACGTGTCTTGGCTTGCATGATTTTCTTGAACACCTTTTCAGTCAGGGTCTTGCGGCCGGGCAAGTGGTCGATGGCGCGAATCATCTTGCGATCGGCCACGTGCTTGTCCTTCAAAGTCTTGGCTCGTGAGTAATCAGTGTGATGCTGTTTGGCAATACGATCCAATCGATTAATGCCCGGATCCCCGCGCTTCAAGCGTTTCTTCAAATGCGTGCCGGGTCCCATGTACTGATAGCCTAGCCAATGCCACTCGCGTCCGCTCTTGCTGATCCATTTCTGGATATCCAAGCCGTACCCTCGCTTCTTCAATAATCGTTTCCTGCCAGTTGACGGCGCAGCTTTCGCCCTTCGGCCCAGTCTTCCCATCCCTCGGCTGGGTCGAGGCGTCTCCGGGCTTGTGGGGTGGGTTTCACACTTTTATACCCTGCCAGGAGACTCTCTTTCAACATGCCTCGCATGAAACTCTTTTTTTTCTTTTTGGGAGGAGGACCGGTCTTCCTGGGCGAGACGGTGCGGGTGGGGAGTTTCGTCGTCTTCTTCTTGGGAGGGACGGTCGAAGAAGAAGAAGCGCGTTTGAGGGTGGAGCGTGGAGTCGGTGGTGGTGGTGGTGGCTGTGGGGTCATGGGTTCGCGTTTGAGTCCTGATTGCACCATGCGTTTCATTCATTTTTCCAAGGCGGTGCTCACCAAATTCTCGTCCTTTTCTTCCTCATCCACGGCCATGCCCCCCTGACCTTCACCCCCTGGAAGTTGTCTCAGACGTTTGGTGGCCTCTCGTAGCGCACGAGAAATAGGTTGGGTCTGTTGAACGGCTTCGGTGGCCTCCAGTTAAGGATCGGCTAAAAGTCGTTTCTTTTTAGCCGCCAAGTGCCCGGCCCGATTCAATAAGGCATTGTCCGTCAATTCTCCCTTGTACCACTGCACCACCTTCGGCAGTTCCTTCTTGGGCAACACGATCATCTCTTCCATGGCGCACAATGATCCCCACCTGCAGCTGTCGTCTTTTCTTTATAGTTTTCGCAACGGCATGACACATTCACATGATTCCTTCAATCCCGACCACAAACCGCGCCCCAGTTGACTCATGAGCAAAGCGCGCCTTCGTTTGGTGGAATGACGACGTTTGCCCACGTCACGCAAAAGCGATTTGTACCGTCTCAGGCGCGCCATCAAAGGGGGTGTCAGAGGAATGCGTCGTTTCAAGAGATTTAACACCAGTTCACTCAACGCATTGATTTGATCCTGATTGGCATGGTATAACAGATGACGGCGTCGTGTCGGAATTGTTTGAAACACGGTTTCCAATAAGGGACGTTGACGCCACAGTCGTTTCATCGTCGGCGACGGGTGGCGGCGGCCAAGCCTCTTTTGGCGGCGTACCCGGCGGCCCCACCTAAGGCGCCTAAGGCAGCGGCTTTCCCGGCCGCAACAATTGCTGGGGCAATGAGCGCGAAGAGTGGGAGGACACCGCCTTGTTGTTGTCTTCTGCGTTTGCTTCGTCTCGTGGTTTGTCGACGTCGTCTGGCGGCAGGCATACTGATATGGTTTGCTCCGGACACGGGTCGGTCACTTTTATAGAGGGTCGAGAGCGGTTGACGTTCTGGGCCTCGTAGGCGATCCGATAGGCTTCGGTTAAGGGAGGTACAAAATCCGTGACCATGTCGTCCAAGGTTAGCATCTTGACCAAAAAGGCCGTGGGGTCCCCTTCCTCCCCTCCTCGAGCCCATGTTCTTAATTCGATCAAGGTTTTGGCATAGGTCGTATACGCAAATCGACTCAGTTGCACCAAGGTGCCCCATTTTCGAAATTCGATCCATCCTTTGATCAATGTACTGACGGCCGCTAATCCAGCCACCACCCAACTGTTTTTCAAGACCGGACCCACAATCAAGCCCGAGGCCATGAGGAGCAGCGCTAAACCATTTCACCACATTTGAGCCCGTTTGAAACGCGTAAACTGACGACGAAGACACCACCAGTGGCGATGATAATACGCATACCATGCGTCCAAACGTGCTAACGTCGGACTGCCATCCACTTGATCCTCCTCCAACAAGAAAGTGGCCGTCACCATCTTTTGTTTAGAACCGCACCGCTGTACCGGGTGTACAGGGTGTGGAGGTGCGCGACGAAGTCCGTTGCACACTGGGAGGACGACCGTCTTTATAGACGGTGGTGATGGTATTGGTATGCGGCACCGCTTGGATCGATCGGTTTTGATTCCGTTGTTGTTAATCTTGAATCAACAAGTCAATTTGACGTCGTAACTCGTCTTGATTCAGGGGTCGTCGTGGTCTTCGTGCGAGGGAACCGGTTGGGGAATACTCGGGGGAAGGTGTGGGTTGGCGCACGGGTGTCCCAGCCTAACTGGGTGGCGACCGTTGCGACGCAGGGGTTATCCGTCCTGGAGAGGACCGCAGCGGCGGCGGCGCACGGGGTGAAGGGGCCGCCTGTGCCGGCGAGGGAGGCGGCCAGTGGGGCGAATTGCTTTGTCGAGACCCGACGCCAATCGAAGGGGATCCTTCTAACAGCCATTGCACTGTGCGTCCATCATCCAAGGCTTCTAAATTGACCACGGGTTCGGGGTCATCCATCCTGAGGTCAACGAGTGAAGGTCCGTGTCCACCCTTCACCTTTTAAGTGGTTGGCAAACAGACATACATGCCCGGGGAAAAGAAATCTTGTCGCAAATACAAGACGGTGATGTGACGATGATGCGAGTGTTTGGTAAACAGATCCAACACCCGTTTGTCGTTCCCGCCCTCCTCCATCAAATCTTCCAAGATCAACACCCCTCCCTCGGGTGGGTACCAAGTGTCCAAGTCGGTGGTCTGGGGAAGTCCTTCGTGAAAGTGGATGCCCCGTTTCTTCAGGGGTTCGAATCCCGGTTGCCATGCCCCGTAGCAATAATGAAGGGCACGAGGTGTAGGCTGAACAGGTTTTCAAAATTCAGTATGGTCCTTTTAGTACTTAATGATGAAAATGAGTTAGGCCACGCCCCCTTTTAAAAAAACAGCCGCCATATTGGTCACGTGACCAATCCGCGATGGCCCTATAGCAAAAAATGTTTGTTCAGATATGTATAGTTGATGTGCCAAGTTTCATGCTTTTATCATCAAAGGCACATAGTTTTCACTTATCTGCTGCACTATTTCTTGTATAAAGACATGTTCCGCTCAGTATC
>JAOBRH010474704.1:0-10213 GCA_027575125.1 Umimayanthus parasiticus | reverse complement strand
AGTTCTACGCCCTTCCTCAGGCACAATTGGTTCTTACCAAGTTCTTGAATCAGCCTCATGTTCTTCCTCAGGTTCTCCCCCTCTTCTCTTCTCTTCTCTTCTCTTCTCTTCTCTCCTCTCCTATATCAAGTTCACATACCTAGGATGTAAGGGTCCACACACAACCTGTACACAGTTCCCCCACATCGAGCCAGTACTAAAAGGATTGTAGTTGTCCTGCCCCCTTCTGGCTGAAAAGGAACCTTTGATCTACAGAATAGAGCAAAACGGCTACAATGAGTCCAACACCTTTGTTGGGATGAACTTGTAAGCTCTGACTGGTTATCTAAAGCAGAATTTGAACATATATACATGTACACTTTCACAACTTTAACCCTGTCAGCCCCAAACATGCCATACATGTATGACATGTTGCTGAATTCTCCTAAACTGTCTCCATAGTTTCCTTGTAAACAGGTTGGGAAAATTTTGTTTTTCATCTTAGATAGTTTTCTGTGTATGATCATTTATTTGATTCTCATTACCAAACAACTTATTTTGTGTGGATAATGTAGGGAGAACTTACATACTAATAAACTGGGTGGAGCTGAAAGGGTTAAGGGCTTGTTCACAGTAGAGACACGATGCTAGGTTGTTAACCCTTACCAAACGGAGATCTGATGCCTATGGGAAATTTGTTGAAGAAATAAGTGAGGGAAATCTGCTCTTCCCACTTACTCATAATTGCGTGGTTAAGTACACCACCAGTACGCACTGCGATCAGAAAAAACCAATCATACAAGATTTGTGTGGATGGACAGGTTTGCGTACTTTGTAACCATAAGTTATCAGTTCCTTTTTAATTTGTAATTATCACGAATGTGTTTATTTAATTCTGTTATGTGGACATTAAATGTACCCAATGGCCTGTAATTTAGTTTAACTACTTTCAAACACTGGAATAAACTAAATATTACTATCAGACACAAATGCAGATGCAGATACTGCAGGGGCGGATCCAGGAATTTTTGAAAGAGGGGGCCCACAAGCTATAATTTATAAAATTCTAGAAAGAGGGGGCCCAAAATCCCTTAAAATGGCTTTTGAATGCTCATTTCAGTCATTTTCTTATAAATCTTTTGCAAATATTCCACAAAAAGGGGGGGGGGCAGGCCCCCTGGGCCCCTCCCCTAAATCCGCCACTGTACTGACACTGGAGTAAAGAAAACAAGTGGATGCAGACAGAGGCTCAAGAAAAAGACAATTTTCCTTTCTCTTTGTATCTGTGCAGACCTGCATCCATTTGTTTTATTTACTCTTGCATCTGGGTTAACAGCTAAAGTGTGAACAGGCATTTTAAAAAAGACTTTATTGAAGTTTTTCCACGAGTATTTTAAAGATTTTACCAAATGAAGTTATAAATTATTAAAAGCTTTACCTAGCTGTGGATAAAATAATGAAATCATCAAAATAATTATAAGAGCGAAGAACTGAATGTTCATACATGTATGACCTTAGGAAGTTCGACTACAATTTTACCAATATTTAAATTTTCAAGTAGTTCACTTCGCCAGGAATCTGTAAAAAATTCCAGGGTTAAATTCAAGGGGTTTGCACAAAAAGGCCTAAAAGAAGAGAAATTTGAAGAATTTCCAAGAAAAAAGAAAAACTCCAGGAATTTCAGGTGGTGTACGAATTATACCCATAGACATTTTAGTGTCAGTCTCTTGAAAGCATTTAGTCTAGTGAGGACTCGGAACACAAATTAACAACTTACATCTTCGTTAGTGGTCTGGTTGGACGCCACTAGATAGGTATGAAAACCGGTCAGTCCCACTATGGACCAGATAGAGAAGAAGCAAACAATGGCCTCCAAAATAGTACCAGTGGTTAAGGAACAAACTTACATAGTTACATGTGTGCAAACTTTAAAAAAATATTGTTTTTAAACTGTTTTTATTTTGTTCATTCATTAGGGGAAGCAACACATTAACTAAAGTAGAATTTTCAGGCTCAATTAAAATTCAGAATAGTTTTTAACAGCTATGAAATATTCAGTGCAATAGTTGTACGTAATTAAAATAACATTATTTTTTAAAACTATTATGTGTACTGTAGGTCTTAAATAAAAGGATATCTAGCTGGCGATTTCTTCATTGCCACCACAAATGAGCCTCCAGGACCTTGCGATACTAGAGAATAGAAAAACAAAATTTTACATTTAAGATGTATTCAATATCAATGGAAGCATTCAATAAACAGGTGCTGTATAAAAGTGAATTCAACTCAAATCAAGTCAAGTCAAGTCAAGCCAAGCCAAGCCAAGCCAAGGAAAGTAAAGTAAAGACACATTACAATTTACATCCATAGGATGCACTCTCCCATTTAAACCTCACCAAAAAACTGAGTTTCCCTTATAATTCTGAGAAGTGTGTGGGTTTTTTTTTCGACAAGTTCACAAGATTAAATTTTATAAGCTTAACTTCCCTGTCTGTGTAAGGTTGCACGAAAATCAACCCTCAACCAGGCTGGTGATTGAACTCAAGACGTTCTTACTGGTAGTCAAAGATCTAATCAGCTGCACTAACCATTGGGGTAGTGACTATTTTCTTGAAATGGGGTGGGGGGGGTGGTGGGTGAGGAGGGAGCAGGGGGAGGAGAGAGAAAGACAGAGAATACCTTTTCTCAGAAACTATTTTTAATTTCGACAAAGCACTTGGCATGTAGGCTTTTAGGCTCCCCTTCCAACATGCTTCTCGCACTGTGACTTCTGAGGAACAAACCCAAGGATGTACTTGATAATGTTGTTACAAGTTTGACAAATCTCAGAACATTAATCTTTAAAAAACAATTATATAAACTTAAGGAGTGAAGTTCAACTTTTGGCTAAATTAATTTATAAATTATTCTGAAGAGCCCCTTGGGGAGAATTGATATTAAATATATTTGTATTAAATTTGCCTATTGTAAATTTCAGTGATATCTAAACTTTCTGTAGAGCTCATAGTTAACATATATGCATGCTGTTTTGAGTCTTTTTGACACCAAAAACAACCAATGTTGTTTTAAAATGCTTTCATCAACTTTTGCCTAAGCAACCCCCCCCCTAAAAAAAATATATATACCAGAAATCTTGCAAAGGAGTATCCCCCCTTCCCCAGTCTCCCCTCCCCCCACCCTGTCACTCCTTTGGAAGCTCAATCCCTGAGCTTTATTTATTCAGAAAATATGCAGGGCTGTATGAAAGGAAGGGGAGCTGGGAGGGTGTGGAGGGCAACTGCCCCAGCAAAGAAAATGGTTTCAACTGAACTTTAGAAAATCTTTTTTCAAAAACACAGGATCATCACATTTCACAGTTTCAAAAGTTGCATTGCCTCCCTCCTTCAGCCCCCCCCCCCCAAGATGTACAAAGTCATGTCTATCATACTTACACATTACAAGATGAACTACGACGAATGCAAAAAGATAGCAGCAGTAGACGGATAACGAAAGTAGAAACATGTAGAAATATCTGTAATTTCTCTTTCCTACACAATTACCAACCTGAAGGAGAACAAAACAAACCAAAATGAAAACTTGCACCAAGGTGAAAATCAAAGAGAGTTTTGAACAGACTTTGTGGTAATAATTGACAGACCTTCCAACCTATGAAACCCCAAAACCTTGAGGTTTGGAAAATGAATAGGAAAAAATCTTGAGATTTGGGTCCCAAACCTTGAGATTTACATAAAAGCTCCAAGATGAAGAAAATAACATTAATAGTACTAAAAATGTTCAAACCACTCAGTTTTGTTCATCACTGTATACTTTCGTTACCTTCTAAGAGTTTGTGAGTAGGTTTTCATTACTGCTTCATTTTGCCATCTATAAATACAATCAAAATAAAGATATCTGCAAGCCCCCACAATCCTCCTAAACAGTCCAAGGTACAGAAAATATCACAGGCTTGATTTCGGACTGCATATGATTAGGAATTTCAATCATTTCTCACTCATTTTGGCTGACCGTGAGATTTACATGTAGAGGTTTTAAAAACCGTGAGATATTGAGATGACACCCGAAACCGTGAGTCTCACAGTGAAACCGTGAGAGCTGGAAGGTTTGAATTGAAATGCTTACCCATGGGCAGTGATGATCAAAACGTTCTGAAAAATAACAACAACAAAAAATCTTAGTTCAATCCAGACTGTCATCAATTTCAATGAATTATTGCAATACAGGAACACAAAATTTCCAGTACAAACTAAAAAGTTGTACTGTGATCAGAAGTACATTTAATGCACCTACAAAATCACGTACATTGTAACTGGTGAAGACAGCTTTTTTTGTAAACTGGGAATTATTTTGTTTATTGATAGCAGCTCAGTTTACTTTGCAAAATTGTATAATATGAATGACTGACAAAAGAACTAAATAAATCCTTGAAACAACAATTTATAAGCAATCCAAGATGTTGATTTGTACAACTTACATATAAATAATTACATGTAACCAAGTTGGCAAACTTTTTTAATCTTTTATTATTTTTCATAACTTTGTAAACAGATGTTACTTAATAAAACATTGACTAGAAACTGATTTGATAAAAATGTGATCATAACTTGACAGATAAAAGTATTTCATGTCATTTCTGATGACTGTAATGCAATCATTACATGACAAAAATTTATTGAATGGCATATATGTAGAGCTTAAAAACTATCTCACAAAACAAACATCTTGAGAAAAGCAAAAGCAGGGTTCATTCACCAGACTGAGTGTCCATAATAGGGGCTTTCTACACTATATAAACAGAAATTGAAAACACATCCTTTCAGAAATATTTTAAATCAATTTTATACTAAAAGACAAAAAGTGAAACCTAATTTCATAAAGATACATATAATTTTTTATTCATGAGTGTAGTTTGTCCTTCCTATTAAACTTTAATCAAATGATTACTCTTGATAAAAAGGAATAATTAACAGTACTTGTGTTTCATCAAAATTCTTAAGTAGTTGTAATTTTTGTCACCACATGGCTCCAGAAATTAGAACAAATCCTTATTAACCCTTGTCATCACTTTTAAATTAATACATATTCAAATTTTTTGATTTATTATAATTGTTCTCCCTTACCTACACAGTTGTCGCACATGCTACAATGAGACGATCGGGGAGGTCTAAATATTTTACATGTAAAGCAAAACTTTAATTTGACTGTCTGTCCATTAATCACCACTTCCTTTGTCCGAGGCGGCGGTCGGTATGTCTGTGTATCAGGACTATTTGGTTCTGGAGATATTAAAATAATATGATCAGAGCATTAACAAATACATGTACCATTTGAAACATTTCACAACTGAAAACCTGGTAAAGGTAGAGTTGACAATTTCAATGCATTTCCAGATACTTAAGGATCTTAAATTTCAAAACTTTTCCAAGGGATCATGCCTCTAGACCCCCTAAAAAATACTTGTGTCTTTGGAACCTGCACCCTGGTTCTTGAGGTATGCACCACCTCCCACTCCCTCATGAAAAATCCTGGCTATGGGCCTGCCCCCCCCCCCCTGGCTGCTTACCTAACATTCTTTCAATGGCAGCAGCTTCGTCCGCAGTCGCTCTTGGGATTATTCCAGGATCACTAAATGCTGTTCGCAGCAATGTTGCCATAACAAATATGAAAATCCATGCGGCAATAATTGGTACAGCTGGGCTAACTCGAACAAACAAAAATCTGGAACTGCAAAACAAATTAATTCCAGACAGTTAGTGTCAGTACCAGTAATTCAATTACCATAATTTATAGAACTTTCCAAGTCTGAACAATACTAAGAGTAAAAAAACTTATATATATTATACTTAAATTCCTGTTTATTCTATAACCCTTTGTTACAAATGCTATCTATATTATAAAATTGTATATGAATTTACTATCAATACTATTATAAAATTACTCCACTTAGCCCCAAACACAACATATGACATACTGTATCACTGAATTCTCCCAAACTTTTTCTTTAGTTTCCTTGTAAATAAGTTGGAAGAATTTTGATTTTCATCTTAGATAAATAATTACTGCATATCATCATTTGCTTTATTCTCAATACCAAATAACTTGTTTTGCAGGGAAAATGTAAGGAGAATTTACAAGCTGATAAACTGGCTGGAGATGAAAGGGTTAATGCTTTCTTTAGCTTTTCTTACTTCTTGTTAAAACATTGAGGCAAGCACCATACTCATCAACTATTTACATAATAAATTGATTTTTTAAAGCTAGATTGAAGTTATGGCAACAGCTTTGGTAGCCAATGAACAGGCTCATGGTTCGAGCAGCAAAGCAAAGCAAGCATTGGAGGCACAGAAATCTAGTTTCTCGTCAACAAGAGCATATATTTTGTCATTCAGCGGTTCTGTTTTAGATTTTGAGCAGCAGTATTTTAGAGTTTTATGTAAAGGGCAAATATGTTGCAAAGATAAATTTAGTTTCATTGATGTTTGAGAGAATTATGCCTGGAAATCAACAACATGTGTGCAACTGAGCATGAAGAATGTTTTAATCAAGTTTCACCAAAAATGCAAAGAACTTATTTTCGACAGGTGCATTTTTGCAGATGAACAACAAAATCAATTTAATTGATGATATTCTGATGATATTCTGAATTGTAAAAATATTTTAAACTAATTTGGGATATTTATAAATACAGCACTTAAACTTACCACATCTAAACCACTTTAAAAAAAAATTAAATTGGCCTGGCCTTACAAGAAAAGGATCCAAATATCAATGTTCAGAATTTATAGTTTACATACATGTACATTACATAACACATTTTCTGGAGAATCATTCTTTGGAAAAAAAAACATTATTCTGAGAATTATAGTTTTTCATAACACTCAGCTGTTTTGTCTGTCCAGATTCAAAAACCATTTCCATAAACATTTACAATAAAACCTACACTTTGATGTTTCATGCTCAACTCTCTTAAATGGTCCAATCACGGCATTTCAATTTTGAGAAATTTTCTATTAATTAAATCTTGCAAGCTGAAATTATTCCACATTTAAAATTCTATGGAAATTCCTATATTTTGCTATGGTTCCAACTTAGCTATTCCCTGAGGGGTCTTTCTTTCATAGATCCATGAAGATATAGATCTTGCATCAGGAAACTTGGCAACTGCTCTTTTGTTTCAGAATCAATAATTATTAGTTTTTATTATATTTTATTCCCTTTTTCAGCACTATTAGGCTAAGTTCACATGTTGAACTTCTCATGAAATGAACTTTATATTAACTTCTGGGTGGACCCAAACAACATTCCCAGACGTTTGGTTTACCTTGCAGAAAGTGGATTTGTAAAAAGCAGTCTGTTGGTAACAAGGCACAATTATTGTGTGATCACATTACTGGGCACAGAAAGAACACTGAGCCAGCCTTTAAATGCCATTTAGTTTCTCATTACACCATATTCAATTCTGAGAACTTTAAATTCACAGTCATTTGTAAATCATCACTAGAGAAACTTAATGAATTAGAAACTATCTGGGTAAGCAAACTTGGTACTTTGGAACCCGAGGGCCTTAATAGAGTGAGTCTGTGTGCTCGACGCACCAGAATTCCTTAGGACACACCCTGTAAATACCATCATGTGCTTGCTGCCAGGTGTATAAGAGTGATGATCACTGTTAATAATCAATACACCAACAAGGACCGAAAGGTCAAAAGGCCTTTGTAGCACAATAAAATCATGGCTGTATAACAGTGATTTATTTGTTCACTTTAGTATTGATAAAGTTTAACTTACAGTTAATTCATATGTTGGACATAATATGGCGATTTATAGCCTAGTTCAAACTTCAAACTCTCCATGTACAGAACTCAATTCCTTCAATAAAGCTTAATATGAAAAGATCAACATTTGAATCAGTTAAGTTTGACATATAAGCATGTAATTTGGGTCAACCTAAGTTTGATTGGCACACATGGGAAGTTCCACTGTGTAGCAACTTTCTTTCAAACGTCAAACTTTCATGTACTTGTAAAATTAAAGAACTAGGTTTGATACAAGAAAAGTTTGACATTTGAACTGGGCCTTACTAAACCGTCTTATTAATCATATTCATTGCCTGAATCAGCCTTTATCATTTGGCTTGAATTAATCAGGAACAAGGGGCTTTAAAAAAGAGCCTATCTCAGCCCAGACCTTGCCGTAGGCTTGATAACTTTTTTAAATGGACTGATACAGATTCATATAAACTACATGTAGCTTACATGAAGTGCAAGGGATGCCGGGAAAGGAAAATGGCTGGTAATAATTATTTGGTTGATTGTTTATCACCTATACTATAACCTTTCTAATTTATTTTGATATATCATTCGACTTTGAAATGAAGAGAAAAAAAGAAAAAAGTTTATTTACAAGTTTCAAGAAGAAGAAAAAAGAAAAAAAGCAAAAAAAAGCAAAAAAGTTTGATAGGCATCCACCGGGAATCGAACCCAGACAGCAAATTCATAGTTTGACTTGCAAACACTATGCTATTGAGACGCCTTAAATAATGCGGGCTCAAATTGATCTTGCATATTAAATGTGACACAAAAATAGAAACAGAGCTGAAACCTCAAATTGGTGTCTTCCGGCCTGAATATGAAAAGTTTGTCATTTCATCTGGGCCTTAGAGCAAGAAATCAAGCCCCAAAGAGTGAAACACATTCAACATGAAAAGGTTTCCTTGGCAATTGTTTTTCAGTAACTGTATTTACTTAGTGATTGGCTCCTCCTACAATATTCTGAATTTGGACTAGGGTGCAATATAGCAGAAACCAATAAGCCAGTTTCACAATCACGCACAGGATGTACAAGCCATTGTTTTGGCAGGCCACACGTCCTGTAAACTCGATGGATTGTATGATTGAGGGGAGATATTGCTTAAAACGTATTATAACTGATATATTTATATTATATTTTTAAAAATATTTCCACTCATTCATACAATCCGCCGTGTTTACGGGATGTGTGGCCCGCCAAAACAACAGCTTGTACATTCTGCGCATGGTGGTCAGTTACTGTCAAACTGGTTTGCTGTTTATTTCAGCAACATGGTTGTCTGTACAGTTTGAATTAATACTAAAATTAAGCAACCAAAATCATAGTTTCTGGTAATTTAAATACAGACTTTTTATGATCTTTAGCTGTTATCGTCATCTGATATAAGTAACGACTTTTGAATGGGCGAATTTAAATATATTTCATTTGTGACAGGAATCCGTTCAAATGTTTGTTTTGATGCAATATACATTCGGGATTCCTGATCTTAGCGTTCGCCGTGACAAATATCGAACGAACGCAGAATCTCATTTTGGCGTATAAATTGTTTAACGATGAATGAAGGAACTCGTTATCTGTTGCGATATAGCAAGAAATAATACTCCATTTATAATATTACTGAGGAAATGAGCCATTATAGAACCACAAACTAATGAACACCTTTTTTGTCAACTTGCCATTTCACTCGGGAAATAAAATTTTCTTGATTATCACAAATACAAGTTTCATAGGCATAGAATTTACGGATAGTGAACCCGTGAATAGCAGTGTAATTGCAATTTCATATACAACACATCGATAAATGCATTCAAAGATACATGTCAGACCATGAAAATACTTGATCGATCATTCGTTTCACAAGGTCGAAGAGTCAAAACACCAGTGATGAGGCGATCGCAAATAATTAATAATTTCTACAGCAAATATGAGGAATACTTACTCAAAACCGAAGAATAAAGCACTTGTGACAACAATCAAAATCACAGTGAAGTAAAAGACACCGTTGTTACGAGCCATGATGATCCGTCCATCCAAATAAAATTTGTTTCTACCTGGGAAAACCTCCCAATTCCTTCGAGACATTATGGGTGTATATTTCTTGTTGACTGGTTTTGCACTCATTTAGAACGCTCTAATCAATCACTCATTGTTGAATTTGAACCCTGGTACTGGTATCTGCATTGTCCGTATTCAGATGTAGACAAATTAACGGGTAAAACCTCCCCAAAATACTTGCATCTCCAACAAGTTCGTGCTTCACGATCACAGCATCGCGCCACCCGGATCACAACAACGAAGCAATGCGCATGCGCAAAATCGCAGCGATAACGGATTTTTGTTCAGCGGTCATTTCACAAAACGTTCAAGTTTAGCGACGGAGGGAGGGAGGGAGGACGGTATTTTATTTAGTTGCTATACAATATTCGTC
>JAOBRH010474703.1:0-17042 GCA_027575125.1 Umimayanthus parasiticus | reverse complement strand
TACAAAACATGGCATAATAGCGCTCAAAGTCCTGCCGCGCCCACTCGTTCTCAATGGCTAAGTCAATAATAATAATAATAATAATAATAATAGTAATAATAATAATAATAATATATTATTATTATTATTATTATTATTATTATTGTGTGTGTATATATAATGATACGGTCAAACAAAAAACATCGTAACTCAATAAAACTGTCAAAGTTTGCTGACGTTGAAGACTATAAGTCGATGCTTGTATTAATTTGCTCTCAAAACTAGACACTACATAACGGTTTTACCAGTCATAATATGGACACCAAGTTGTCAAATCGCTCATTGTCCCGAATTTCCAAGCTTAACATATCTTGCAGCTGTAAAAAAAACCAAATTTCTTGTGCAAAAAGGCACTTAGTGATACAGAATATTAGAAGCTAATACGCAATTAATTATAGACATTAACAGACAGCAAAATAAAAGACACATACAAATGTCGTGATCAGATCGGGGTGTTTTCATTTAATTTTGCCTTTGGTAGGGGGTAAACACTTTCGTGACAGGCTCAAAACTCAAGGCACCACATCGACTCCGTTTCTATATACTCGGACGCAGATAAAAGCGGCCGCCAGTCTGGTTTCAGCTAGTCATTGTCAACAGCACAATGGAACCTATTAACATACCCCCCTGCCTAGCAGAGTAAACGTGCTGTAGGCAGAAAGTTGGTCAAGTAAGTTTTGGACCAGCTTGTGAAATCCTAACTACTGGTAATCCGTGGTGAGGAAAATTCCCTCTCTAAGAATTCGAATTCTTAAACTTCCACGCCGTCAGTGATAAAAATAATAAAATTGCAAAATATGTTGGACAGACGGCCCACATCCCCATGGGGTGCCGAGGGCTACATGTGGGCTAAATAAATACATAATAGAAGAATAAATATAACAATTTCAGTACAAGCTTGAACGTCTATTAAAGACAGTAAGACAAACTGTATATTATTTTCAGACAGTAGAAGGCGTTGACTCTTTAGGGCAAGTTGTTTAAACACAAGATGTCGAAATTATGAAGTGACTAGGAAAGTTGGCTTGTAATAGCGCTTTGAAAATGTTTCGTCGGTTGTTTGAGTTAAATGATCTAATACATGAAGTATGAACTAAACCTAAGTGCAGTACTAATGCCAGTCATTGCAATAAGAACGCTGACGCCATACAAGACACAGAAGAATGAAAGGTGTAAAGGAAGTGGAGTTTTGCTATGTCTTAGCATGTGGGTTTGTTATGAGTTTGGTCCGCAAAGTTCCGTTTTAAAACAGGGGTTTATTTCTAGCAAGTTACGACTTGATCAGTTTGTCAGTTTGCTTTCGTATGATGCAAAGTCGTGCAAGACGATCTTTACAGTTTTATGCATGTGTCAGTGGTGGAGGATGGCGGGAGGGGGGGGGTTGCTGGCAAACCCATGGAGACCTTACTCCCCTGTGTGTTGGAAAAATGCGCTCTCAACTGACTGTTTTAAAACAAAAATTTTATCTATTCTATTTATCACTAAAACTACCGTTTGGGTCGGAAATTTACCACAAATTTCAAGGTGGGGAAAGGGAGGGGGCGTGGTTGAAAAACCATCGCGCTGTGCTCACTGCATTAACAAAACTTGAGTACGATTTGCATACCAGTGAAAAAGTTAATATAGCTTATTTTAAATTGAAAGGATTCCTTTTGACCAACAAAAAATGTTAGACAGCATACAGTTGTGGTGCTGTGGCTACCATAAATTAAAGTTTAAACTTTGCGCTATACATTTCAAAATTTGGAAACGTTGACGCAAGACCGATAAAATACTTAGCAAAACTACACGATAAAATTATAGGTTCGATCATGCTTTATTTAACCTAAAATTGTTTCAGTATAACAGACTCGAGATTTGCGAAGAATCCTTCATTAATTATTAGTTTTATCGGCTCTTGCCTAATATGAACAGACTTAATGTTCGTCAATGTTATTCAAACCAATAACGAAATATTCGTATTCCGTTGTTGCAAACTTATGTCGGTGTCTGTTTGTGTCAGTATGTTTGTGTGGGTGTGTGCACGCGCGTGCAAAAGCGAGAGACAAAGAGAATTTACGGTTTGTATAAGGCTGCCTTTTAGGCCTTGTATGACCCAAGACTACGGTCAGTCAAAACCATTAAAAGGAAAATACGGTCATTTCCTGTTAAGTTGTTTTCCTACGAAGACAATTTGTGTATTACTGAGTGCGTGTACGTGTACATCGGTTCATTATTTCGTTATTGCACAATTGACATCCTGGAATCACCGAGTTTTGTGCTTATTGATTTGTCTGTTCCTGAAGATCGCAGATATGCTATGTGTTCCGTTTGACGCTATTTTTATTTGAAGCGGAAGTTGTGGAGGTTGTTTATTTTATTCAGGTGTAATATATCTAACAGAAAATAGTCTTGATTTACGCAGCTACCTGGATTAAATCAAACTTCTTCTGATGTAAGAAAAAGTAAGTCACCTGGAAGTTTTAAAATTATCTTAGAAAAAGGATTTTAGAGTTTTTTAGTACCTACTTTGGGAAGAACATTTCTAAATTGTAAATTTGGGCAAGATAAGTGTTGAAATAAAGTTATATATATACACACATACATGTACACACATACATATATCCACACGCACACGTATGCACACACACAGATACACATACATACAATAACATACACGTACAAACTCATAAAGATGCAGCGACATTGAAATAATGTAGAACTCTAGTAAATCCGTGCAAAAGCGTGCCTCATTTGTCTGCCTTCCCTACGATCAAACGGCGCCTGTTATCTAAAACGTGATCATTTAAAATGAATTTCTGGTCGCCATTTTATTTTACATTTCCACGCGATCTTAATACAATGATGCTGTTTTTACCCAGTGTCCGCCTTCAGTTGGGGAAAAAACCGAAACCACTGCACTTGAATCAATTGTTACAAACAAAAAGAGAGATAGAACAGAAATAAAGCAAGTTAAACCTGATTTAAGAAAGTCATTGCGGTTTTTATACAGTTAAAATGATAAATTCTTACCTACCATTTGAAAATCAAGATTTAATAGAGATACTGATATTCGCTTTTTAATACCTAGACAAAGAAGCGTCACTGGAAGACAACAAGTAAATGGCGCCTGGCCGTGCGGGAAATATAATTCGATAAAACATCTTTTCTTGGTTCCCTTTTTATAACTTTTCCGTCTTGTGTTGTTAAGTATCGTTGTGAGCCAATCTAATTTCCATCGCGATTTAGAGTAACTGATAAGCATAAACTAAACGAAACAAAGAATATTTATCAATGTGTAGAATATGCTTTAATTATTCCAGTCTCCATGAGAACAATTTGAAATGAGATATTCGACCTTGAGGATGTTATTGGCTCATAAAAACTCCAGTTAACAACTGGAGAAATAGAAAATGGTCTGAGTTCTTCGTTTTCTTGAAAACTCCTGTTATACTTAAATATTCACATCATGCCCAAAACGATTCGAATTATATTGCCAAAATGTCCAGGCAGTTCAACATATAGCACGACCAAAAGAAACAACTAGAAAAACGCAAAAAGAAAGTCCAGAATTCAATTCAGCATACCATGCAACTTTAATAACAACACAAACTTTGTTTCTGTATCAACTGCAATGATTTTCAAAGGAAAAGTTTATTTCACTTGGTCAAATGAAAGGTTTGCAAAGCGACTTCTAATGCTGTTCGTTTTGGGTTAATAATTAAATACTACATGCAATAATTTCTATAAGTATAACGACTTCAATTTTCAACTTATCTCAAAATCTAAACTTTTGCCTTTCGAAGATTTACCAACAGCAAGACTATGTCGCACTATTCTTTTCAATTGTAACGACTAATAAGTAAAGTTTAACTAAGATAAATCTTTGGCAAATTTGCTCAAGTTGTAAAAACTGTTAGCTCGCATCTGTTGCTTGTTATGAGAAGATGTTAAGAAATGAACGCTTAGTACATACCTGGAGCTTAGACACAAAATCCTTAAAACTTGAGCCACTGTGTTTCAATTTGGTTTAAAATCTTACTCACAAATTTCTAATGAAAACAGAGCAGCCAAATTTTCAGTTTTGAAATTACGTTTTGCACAAAAGAGCCCCCGTTCTCTTTAAAGCACGGTTACATATGAATCAAACTGTGTTTATGTTTTTCTTTTAGCTATAGTCGTAAAACAAAACATTTCTGTCAACAAAAACGTAGTTCATTTTTCATCTAACGCGAAGTGATACCACCATTAGTTGCCGAGAGTGCTTCGAAAACACCTGTTTGTAAATTTGGTTTATCAGTTTCCAGCTGAACACCTCGGATCATTTCCCCTCAGTTTTCATTTTATAGCTTTTAGCAACAGTACAAAATTAGCTAAACTTCGCTTTTATTTCACTAAATAATGTTCAAGGTTTAGGTATTTTAATACACATTGATAACGCTATTTTTACAAACCACCATCGCATATCAGAATAGTATCTCTTGAGTACATATATGAAGACAGTGGACGGACAAGAAGAAAATTTTTTGAAAGAAAAGGCAATCCATATATACATATTGTTATTTATCATGTTACACCGCTCGCACAGGATTTGGCGGGACATTTTAGGTGGAGTTTAAATACTCAAACACTAAAATGTATTTCAAATACAACTTTTAGCATTTTGTCTTCAAATGCCAGTGACATTGCATAGGAAGTAATTACGTCCTATCTAGACGCGAGGTTTTAACTAAAGAAACCGAAGTGAAAAAAAAAAAAACTAGTGTCACTCAAGAAATCACCTAACAAGTGCACTTGGGATTAGCTATATTCCGGCTAACAAATTGATTTTGCCTATAAATGCAAAAACGGCAAAGCTGTACTCTATATTGTGAATCAATTCAAATACAAAAATGAACAATTTTCATGAGCACTTAACTATTTCCGTAAATAGAATGGCTTTTCTAAACCGCGTAGGTTCATAGAGCGAATATTGCGGTTTTTCACAAGCAAGGCCGTTCTCATAGTGCATAAAAGCACTTAAAATGGCAATTATTTTCTGTATTCATTAATGGGCATTTTGTATGTAATGTGTAGAGTTCGTGTTTTAATATTTGCCATAAAGTTAAAAAAACCCGGGTTAAACTATTTTGCTCCCACGAGGAAGTGCCATCAGACAAAAAAGCGAACTGATGCTTGTTGCCTCTACTTAGAAGTTGAGAAACCTGGAGTCCAAGAAACAAACAAGAAATCGATCATATTCAATATTAATTAGCAATTGAAAATCCCAATTAATATCTTTCTTTTACGCCGACTCTAATAATTCTTATTTATCATTGTTCCCTAACCGTGTCGGTTCGCAGGTCAGTATATAGCGAATTGAATACAAGTAATTACTGTATGAAAGAGTTGCGTACGTACATCTGATTAAAGGCACTTTGAGGGAAATGAATTCTTTTAAAAATATACTGACCAATCAAGTTCTACTTTAAGTAAACCACTTTGCCAGAAAATTTTCTGAAAACATGCCCGACACACTTCAGCATCAGCGAGCCTTTCTTGTTTTCATGTTTTAAAAATGTCTTGAAACGTATTAAGTATCTGATAAAACTGATGTTTTTATTTCCGGCCGCACTTTGACTTTTAGTTTTTTTTACTCGAATTCAAAGCAAAATCTGAAGAGGCCAGTTTTGAACCAAAAATGTTGGCCATTCGGTGGTATGGCTGTGTTCTAATATTCGTGTTTTCAGTGATTTAATGGGCCACGGTCACAAAAGCTGCATTAGCTGTGAGTAGCCTTGTTTGTCTGTATTGAAGTCTGAATGCTAACAACGCATAACCTTGCTAATTACAAGTAGGTAACCCAAACATTCAAATTAGCGTTTTCCTTTCAATAACACATCTCAGTAATACACCACAGCCATCAAAGGTTTTGAATTCGTTTGCGTTTTTTATTCAGCTTTAAATTAAGTGCCTTCGCTTTCGAAAACGAATGTGTAGCAAGATCCTTTCTAAACCAACTTGGAACGCAAAATCGACTAGACTGCTAACGTATGGCGAGTTTGCTGGAAATTTCAATATTTCGCCGCCCTCTGCAATAACAACATTTGATGTAAATATTTGCACCTCCTGTGATGTTAGCTAAAAGATCTGATGACTTATTTTGCAAGTTTTTAATACAAGCGTCATTAACTCGGCACAGCATGTGCACACTCATTAGATCTAACAAGGCATAAGGCAGAATGAAGAGAATCATTCAGTTTTGGAGTTTAATAAGAATTTAAGGATCCCATAATCTTACCGGCCACTCCCAAAATTATCTTTAAAGTGACAAAATCCAAAACTGTAATTAAAACGCATCTAAATAAAACACAATTGATTCTGAATTTGAGGTAGCTGTTAAAAGGGTTTTTAATGCGAATCAACGATCGCTGTAAAGATATATTTCTTCTATAAACAGAATACTTAGCTTTTACACTGAAGAGAGTTGGAAAGCGTGTGCGACAGTTGTATTTCATGATCGGTTTGTTTACTTTGGAGATTAGGATAGAAGTAAGACAAGAAACTCCGAGCTAATCGTTCCTTTGTGATGTGTTCTTCGTCTCGCAATTGTGTGCGCATTCATTGACAATATGTAGTTAAATATGCTGCACACACAGGAGTGGCTTCTTTATAGTACAAGCCCCAAGAAGCCGCGTTATTAACAATTGGTTCTATTCAGAAAATTGTCACATTATACTTCCTGCCAACAGTAATCGACTCGTGCGCGAACAAGCAACTAACCTTTAAAATCTCAAGCGGCCGTTTAACTGTTAACGAGAGTTAATATTTGAACTAACGCAAACACTGCTTTCCCAACAAAATTGTGTTTAATTTTTCCCCCTTTTTCGTTAGAATATTGTCAACGAGTATTATATATTATATATTTATCGGGAAAAGTTACATTTCACACCTTAGGAGAAAACATAAGAGCATAATCCTTCAATACAGTTGTCTCGTCCCATGCCGAGGACAATGCGTATAACAAGCACAGTATGGCAAGTTCCCAGCGCATTCATAATGGCAGAACTTCATTATATGTACTGTAAACGCCTTTAAGAATATTTGTTTATCACTTTTAGGAAAAACAAATCAAAATCGAAAGTAGCTCGAAATCATCAACGCAGATTTCCAATTCATTTTGTAAAATAAGCTAGGCGCATTACGCAGATATTTTCAAGTTGAGTTTGAATGAAATATATCATCTATTTCTGCATTCTGTAGGTTCATATTTTATCTGCATAATTGAAGTTTCGCTCAGCACAATTAAAGTATTTTTTCGTAAACGGCCAGAAAAGAATCTCAACAAATTGAAAATAAAAATGGTAGCTCCGTTTTCTAAACAGGTTTTCACCAAAATCATTAAAAAACAACTTATACTTGACAGGCGGTGTTTTAACACCGGCAAGGCTTGGTAAAGGGATAGAGACAGTTTGTTAATAATGCCTTCCAACTGGAGACAAACCGCATAATACAAAAGCCATGCCCTAAGGAAGAATGTGTTGGCGTTGCGCGTGTGCTAAACAAATACCAGCTTGGGTAGACATTTTCAAGATTTCACCGTTTTTTCTACGTAACTTGATGGGGAACAAACTCAAAAGTTAAAGTTCGAGTTTTTGGTACCCAAATATTAATGTCTCGGATAATTCGATCAAACTGGTGCAATGGTCGCGGGCACCTGTTTCCTTGGAGCCATACTACTAGAGTCAACTTTCTCTCACGTCAATCACAATTATCAAACTAAAACATTAAGCGGCCATTGGTAAAAGCGGATTAATTCAGAGCCTCTAAACATCGTTATTAAGTATTATATTTGGCCTGCCCAGTCCCAAGTGTCGCGTACTCTTGCTGCACCAATAACTTGATTGTATTCATAATTTATAAGTCAACAGAAACTGGCCGATGTTTCACAGGAAATCTTAACAGAAGGACTCGGCTATTTTTTAGAATTCAGTTGTGCGCAAATTCAAATTGGGTACCCGGTGTGTTGAAAATGACAACCATTTGGACTTGAGAAAACTCGTTTTCATTTGCACGCTAAATCAAACATGTTTCACCTTTCCTGCATTTTGAAAGCTCTTACAAAACCCCAGTAACCCGCTGGTTTAAAACTTCTTTTCTTCTGCTCCGGTAACAAATGAAAGCGTTTGATTAATCCCACTAACGAATACATTGTCTCAATAGTTTTCGTTTTGGAAGAAAAAGGGGGGGAAAACAGAATTACAATAGACAAGAATCGTTTTCGACCAATAAAAATTCTAAACTTTCGTACACTAATAATGGACGTTTGCCTCTCTACACCTGGATTGGATAGCAGTACGCATGCGCTAAGTAGATTTAGCCTAGCCTTCTTTGTTGCTATGGTACCCACCTGCTGATAGTGGGTTTTGTTCCTTGTAGTCGGTTGGTTGATAAAACCCCGTGTGATATCAAAATGCCTTTATTATCGCATGAACTATTCTCTCACCACTCAAAGAACTCAGATTTCAGCTCGCACTAAGCTAGTCCACACTTGCACGTCAGCTCGCTGATTCATCATGCCAAAGGCATTCCTGGTCAAAAACAGAGTAACTTCACCTTCTGCAAAAGATGATTTTCTGCCAACAGGCCACGAGTCGGTGAAATTAGAAGGTAAAGTGGTGAAAAATTGCTCTTTTCAGCGATCATCACCATATTCAGTGGTTCGTCACTTGCCAGAGACAAACATATTTTGCGAAAAAATTGGAAGTTATTGAAACGATGATGCAATTGATAGAGTCAGCAAAAACCGCATGTAAAAATTGAAAGAAAGTATAATTGTTATCCGTATGCATGACTGCCTAGTCTTTTGGCAGTTAAATAAATTGTTGTTTGTGGGTTCCATTTTGACTGCTACGTTCGTATTTCCAGTTTTATATATGGTGTGGGATTATTTACAAATAACAGTAACCGTCCCCTGTCGATGTTTTGAGTCCGAACAAATTATTGCCTTGGCACTGACCCTGCTTTGAAGTAGTCCAATTTATTAACTTTAAGTTAACTTCTTGTCCCTAGAGCAAATTAACAAGGAAAAATTTACCAAAGAAGCGGAAACTGCAAAAGTCTCCAACCGTCCATACGATATAGCCAATCTTACAGCTCCTGACAAGAGAACCAAAAGACCTGTTGTATTACATGCGAAATGGAACGACCTCGAACACGTGAAAACAACGGATATGTCTCGAAATGTTCAACTTCAAGGTAACGGTTTTATGGCCGAAATTAAACTCTGTGCAATCATCTGTGTTTTTTGCTCATAAGCAACCATATCGTGACCAGTCATTCCTGTTGTTTAACTGAGCTCGTTTATTTCTCGTCTCTCGGCTTAAAGTAAAATATCTTTCAGTTTTAATACGGAGGTACCAACTGAATGGTTTGTAGTCTTCTCTGTTTTTGTTTCACTGTAAAGCCCAGATATCGCAAAATCAGTGAATTTGCACGAAAACTAACGCGCGAAGTTCATTAATAAATAAAAGTGTAGTGGAAATCTTGTAAATCTTAAAGTCGAAATGACCGCGAATTGAAGTCATGAAAGCAAAACCAACCATATGTAGAACAGATTATTTCAACCACTTTTTGAGATAATATGCAAAACCTCTGCTTTCAAGTCTTAGTTTTAATTTCGGAAATCAGAACTCGCGAATTGCCATAATAATGACCACAGGAAATTATTCGGTTTCCAATAGACTTGGAGTGTAAATAGAAAGGGTTTTCCACAGATTGTCTGCAAAGCCATTCTTCAGTCTACAAACAAATCGCAAGAAATATAAAAAAAAACCCAATACCTTTTGTGGTTATTACTAATAATGTAAACGAAATCTCTCACTCATTCCTTGTTGTAGCCCAAAGATTATGACCGCGAAACAGTGGCATGTAAATAAAAATTAATTAAGCTGAAGAAAACTTTAACAATACCACAAAGAGAACATGTTTAACTCGCTGAAGTTCCATTGTTCAAATAGAGAATTCACTTGTCCATTGTTGCCTTTATTAAAAAAGCGAAACCGGTAAGATCCTCCTTCAGAATTGTTCAGTGAAATCTAATTGAAAACGTCCAAATTGAAGATTTAGACCAAAAAAAAAAGTCGGTGAACCAAGAGGAAATAAATTGATTGATTCGTTTACCGGTTTTCGCTATATTGATCTTGGTCGCTATGTCTATGTATTGTAAATTAAAATTTGTTGTTTGAAGAACATACAGAAAATCGGAGAAGCCCACTAATTTTCTGAATATTTTCTGTCCTTTGCTAAAAACGAACCATAATGTTCTATAAAACGTTTCAAATAAGAGCAGTGAAGAGAGTAATCGCGATGTAAAAAGAGAGATAAAATCAAGTGAGCTTTTTCACTTCTTGTTCAGTGTACAGAAATCAATGGCAAACGCTTCTAAAAATTGTGAAGCGCCGTTTTATTAAGTCCGGCAACGAGTTGGTTTACATAGTGAAACGTTGAGATAATGGCAAACATTGTGTCCTTTTAAAGCAAAGAAAAAGATCGACTGTTTGCTTTAGGCTAGGATCAATTTTCTTTGTCACGAAACATTTGACCGAGCAAGTTGAAAACACACCTCTTTAATGAAAGCCGTACTTAACAAGCAGGGTACATTAATAAGTTATGGGTAATTGATTATTAACGATGATTTCTGATTTTCGTTTTACAGATGAAAGGATGAGATTTCCTACCATTTTTGGTCAGAGGGTTTGCAACATGTACAATCCCTACGTCTTGGCCGCGCCGTATGTACGCATATCAAGCCAGGACGTTCCGTTCTTTCCCGGTGTGCCGGCCGGATCCGCGTTTGCTTTCCCGTTTTGGACGCCTACACTTCTATCAACTGCTTATCCATCGGGTCTGCCAACATCGCGCGATGATGCAGAGAGACTGTTAATAAGACCATCTCCGGCTCTTGCCGAGGCCGGGTCGCAGCCCAATGTAACGTCAAAAAAGAAACTGCCCCTTCACCACGCCGGAGAAACATTTGGCTGTCTCAAATGTAAAAAAGTTTTTCGCACGCCGCACGGTTTAGAAGTCCACGTTCGCCGATCGCACTCGGGAAGACGCCCGTACGCATGCGATATGTGTGGAAAAACATTCGGTCACTCAGTCAGTCTCGAACAACACAAGAACATTCACACCAATGAGAGAGTTTTTCAATGTAAAGAGTGCTCCAAAACGTTCAAGCGTTCGTCTACACTCTCAACACACATGCTGATTCACTCGGACACTCGGCCATTTCCTTGTGAATACTGCGGAAAGCGCTTTCATCAGAAATCGGACATGAAAAAACACACATATATCCACACTGGGGAAAAGCCTCACAAGTGTGTGGAATGCGGTAAAGCCTTTAGCCAGTCGTCAAACCTCATCACACACAGTAGAAAGCATTCCGGCTTCAAGCCCTTTGCATGTCGCGTCTGTAAGCGGGCCTTCTATCGCAAAGTTGACTTAAGAAGACATGCATACACGCATGAAGTCGCTAACAACGGCCACAGCAGTGATGTTGACACTACGCCTATATGATAAAATGTGCAGCAAAAAGGAGACATGTTAGATAGAGAACTATTTTATAAACAAAGTCTACAGTTATACATGCAACCTCTTGTTCTTTCCTGGTCAAGTTCTGCCAAATTGTAGCTCACTGAAGACATTCGCGGTCGAATTTCTCATAACAAAACCATTAAACACTCGTTTTGCTTTAAAGATAAATAGCTTTCAAACGTAGTTGACTTAGAAGAGTTGTGCGTGAACTGTTGCCGACTCAAAGAAAAGAAAGTCATACGCCAGAGAATGACTACCACCATTTTGTCTGTTGCAGCGACGTCAAATGTACATAAAGTACACGACTCTAAACTTTGTATATTTTGTAAATGTATAAATTGCTAAGATCGGATAAAGGATAAATGATTCAAACCAAAAAGCTATATAGTATTTGCATAGCAGATAGCATTGCAACAGCTACAATCAACTGCTTGTTTGACAATGTACTACTGATCTCCAGCTAAAGTTTCAGCAAAAATTTCCCCTGGTGACCTGCAAATTATCTAAATTTCCGTACACGCTCAAAATCTCAGCTTACTATGAAGAGCATACAGATCAGAAAAACTAGAGGTTGTCTAAAGGGCAGTGTTTCGTGCAATAACGATAAAAAGTAATAATATATTTCAAAAAGTCTTAAAGCTTCCTGTAGTTTGGACTTTAAACTCAAAATAAGAAGGACCCGAAAAGTAAAAAAATAACTGATACTTTAGCATTACACTTTTTGAGGTTCGGCATTCGGTAAGGCTGTATTCTTCTTTTGTATCTTGCAAGTATATTTTCGTTGTTTCATGTTATTACAATCCGAAACCTTGGCCTTTAATTACGCGCTCTCAGCAAAAATGTCAAAATGCAAGCTTACGAGAATATCATCTGAAAGCTGCCAGCTGAAAAATAGACAAACACTTGATGCAAGAACAGGAATATACATTGAGTGCCTTATAATTGAAAGCATGATATTATTCCTCTAACGGGCCGGACGGGTGTTTGCCCAATAAAAACGGAATATGGATGTGAATCGTGAAACAATTGCTGTCAAAAATCAAATCAAATGAACCAACAGGTGCAAAATGAATCGCGTAGACGAATACAAGAATACGATTTGAAAAAGGGTAAAACATAGCTTAAAATCACAAAATGAGATTTTATGCTAATACTAAGCATAAAATGATCACTTGGTTGAAGAAACTCTTGTTTTGTTTGTAGACAAGTCAACAGATTGCATAAAAAAATTCGGCAGTTGCACGCGGTGTTAATTTGAGTCTGCGATGCGTCTTTGACTATTTTGAAAGCTAATAACATCACTTCTCCGCAGGATGCGCGGATTTCCTTTATTCTGTTGCTAACTGACCTTCTATTTCTAGCTTAAAACAATTATTTTTGCAAGATAGAAATTTTCTTACGACTCACACAAAGAGATCTTAGTAAGATGGCTTCTACAGAATGTCCAGAGTTTTAGTATAGTTTCTTGACATGACTAAATTGGTCAATATATGTATACTAGAAACTATACTGTATTTTATGGGTTCTGAGATTTTCACAAGTTCAAACCATGAAGAATCAAAAACAAAATGTTTTGAAGTAATAGAGATTCCGCAGTATTTCATTCTCGTCCGTTAAATTCTTAATCGGTAGCAATAAAGAAATTTCCTATTGATTTAAAACGCACGATTGAACAGAATTATCGGGTTTCAAATAACTTTTTGAAAAACACTTTATTTTTTAGTAACGGGGAAGTTCTCATAATTTTTCGAAAACTTAATCCAAAAAGCTAATCTAAAAACTGGCAGGTGTAATCGCTTCACTTTTGCATTCGCTCATTCTATGTTATGTTGTGGGTTTTTCAAAATGTAAAAGAAATAGCGAGCTTGTAAACGCATCGCAACAGTACCGAGCAATGAAACTTTTAGTTCGTATTTTGAAAAGGCATTTAATCTACATGCGTCATTTTAAGATAGCTCTAAATTGAGTACAGAATACAAGTTTTAATGTGAAAACGCAACTTGTAAGATTTTCTTAACGCGCGTAACATCTGTAAAGATAACTGCTTGTGTCACTTCATATTAAAACTACGTATAATCTGCAAAGACAATTTTTAATGGAGAAAGCAAAAATAATTGCGAATTGATAAAGCAGGGTTTCTGTTTCTTTGTTTACGGCAAGCTAACTTTAATCTTTGCCAGATAAGTGGTTTTGATTCCCTGACGCCGAAAGAATAAAAACAGCAGAAAAGTTGTAAATTCTAGCAAAGCAAATCGGGCAAATTAAAGTTTAAATGCGATAACTGAAAAAACACCCCTTGCTAACCCGGCGTCAAGGTCTCTTAGCTCTAGAGACGAAGACAAATTATATTCCCTTTCACTGGACGATACATTATTACGATAAAGAAATGATATGTCTTTAAATATTAATCGGTTTTATCTCTTCTCTACCTATGAAGTATTTGCGCGCGCTCTCTAGACATCAAAAATAAATAACGAGTTGAAATACGTTTTCGCTCCAACCTTTCGTAAGTTATTCTAGCTATATCGTTCATAATATATTCAGTCAACGCTAAAATTAAACTCGCAGGTTTTACTCGGTCGTCAACAAGCTGTTTTGACTATCAGTAGTCTTGTTAACAGTCTTGCTATCATGGCTAGTAATGATTTACGTTCGTTCGAGAACAAAGCCTCTCGAACTATATGAAATACGTTAACCACAACAAAAGCGAGAACTAGTTTCTTCTTACTACTGTAATTTTAATAATATCCCGCGGGGTAAGTTAAAAGATTCTGCCTTCATTAGGATGAAAGTTTTAGGAAACTTGAGACAAGAATGGGTTTGAAGTACTGGTTCTTTAGCCTTTCGTCTGTGTAAAAATGTCAAACACTCAAGTGCAAATTGTCCCAAACAGCTAGTAACGGCCGCCAAAAGTCCCTTTGTATTGTTTCACATCTCAGTGAAGTTTTCAACCTGGCGCTATCAAAGCCTTAAACCGACAAAGTGCTCCTAATTAGCAGTCCATGGCAGTGAAAACAGCGAGATAACGAAAATGTCTCCACCAAGGTGGCGGCTTTAAAATTGGACGCCTCCAAAGTTTGGATGCCTCTCGATCACTCCATGACAGTGTTTCATGAATGAAGTTAAACTGCAGCGTTTTTTTGACATTTTATGGAGTGTTAATTCTTACTGAATAGAGCAGTAGTTTTATGAAACGTCTGCTCTGAAAACAGAGACGAAATGTTGTGGGGTTAGTATTTTCGACTTAAAACTGAAGTATACGTGTACAAGATACCACCAAAATAACTGGAACGCCTATTTAAGTCACAACTAGAAAACAATTTCGTTGCTTCATTGACTATTTTATAATATCCGTTTACGTAGTGACTTCTTCGAAATTTTTTTTTTTATCGATTGTTTAGCTAAAAGAAGGACCCAGATGGACTCCTCACTAAAGCAATCATTAAAACTTGCTTATTTTATAAGTTTTTTGACATTATTGTAACATTAGCCCATCGAAAAGTGCTATCAAACTATTCAGCATTATCAAGTCAAAATGGTCGTTTCGGCAGTATAAATTGACTTATGATTATCATCTGGGTAGGTGGCTGCATAAAGTGCGAGTGACAAATGTCAAATTTAAAAAGGCAAATTTACCCCATCTTTATTTACTATTAGTTGTAATTGCGATGGTGACTGACTGACTGACTACTCGGTTTTTGGCACTCTGCATCTGATCGAATGAAACTATGATGAGTTAAATATCAAACCGCCTTTTGAACATATCAGACTGTCATTTCACCGCTGAATTCTTAATAACAGCTCTGAATAAGTTCTGGCCCCAAACTCCATTTAAAAAACCATCTGTTTACAAACTGTATTAGCGAGTAAGAATAATGATTATTATCAAACACTAGCTTGAGAAATAACATGATGTTAATTTTTAAGCTTCAACATTTTGGCAACGATTTGCTTAAAGTACGGATTAAATTGAATGAACGATGTGACGAGAAACCGCGTTGGCGAAAAATCCATCAAATATATAAGGCCGCGGATCAACTCAATCTTTTAACTTACACTGAATAGCCTTTGGAAGTCAAAGCAGTTGTTTTGCTCTAAAAGAATCATCATTGAAAAATAACCGCCTTTTAATTTCCTGCTGTCCGTTTTGTTGAAAATCAGTTCCAAAGACGACCCTCCGGAAACACTTCTGAAGAGAAAATCATCGACTTCAACCCAACAGGAAGTTGGGAAAATGAAAGCAATTAAACTGAAGTGAACGAATAAAACAAGGTTAAATCCTAAAAATGAACTAAAACAAAGTATTTAATAAACTTTTGATTGGGGTCAGCAAATACATTTCCTATCAATGGAAAACTTTCGCTGGACCGGCTTTTCAAAGGATAATTATTTTTCCCACAAACTTTCAGCAGCATATTAATGATCCTTGAATATACTCAAAATCGCCATTTTTTAAGATCATGATTTGTAGTAAGAAAAAGCTCCATAAAGAGAAAATATATCTCAAACTAGTCCTTTTGATAAACTACTCTTACGGAAAACTGTGACCAGTTAGCGACCGGAGTGTTTAGAGAATGGTTTGCGGAAATGAGAAAAAGCTTTTCGCTTTACACAACTGACAAATACTGCAAAGAAGATCGGATATTTTGCAATCATTCTTTATCAATATCCTCAACAGCCAACCAGAGCCAGGAAAGAATACATTGTTTTAGATTTACGGCCGTAAGTATTTTAGCAGCTATGTTATTGACAAAGCTTTTATAATGGAGTGACATTTAGAAATTATAAGACTAATTTCCAGGAACAAGACACCTAGTTCATTTGAGGACCAGAAAAACGTTCCCTTCCTCCAAGTTAATTTCTGAACTATCGTGTTAAGGATATAGGTGGTTATTTAAGCTACAATGTGGAATAGAAGCTCCGGTTTGCTTAAGTATAAATATATCAAAGGTCAGAAGAACTTGTAGAAGACAGTTTTAAGAAAATAGAAACAATCTTTTGATCAACAGAAATACTAACATTTATAATATAGTAATAAAAATTAATATTCCTCAATTTATCTCAGCTGTTCCATGCTGATTGATCTGCGTTTATCAGAGTTGTGGGGCCATATAAGATCAGAACTTTGATGCATCTTTAGCGGTCAACGTGCAAGTAAATTCATAAAACCACTGGCTTGTCCTATTTTAGCTGGCTCAGTTCGTCATACCCAATACCACTACATAGAACCGCTTCAACAATACCCGGATTATTTTTTTATTTTGTAAACATTTGAAGGCGGCTGAATTACTGGCATGTGTATGAATACAAACATGGATTGCTAAAAACTCTTCTTGAAAGATTCTGATGCTTATCGCTTTATATAATCTGTTTTTAAGAGCTGCTGCACTCTAAGAACGCCAGTTATAAGAAGTTGAAAGTAAACGTTTTGAAACTACATACTGCTCCTT
>JAOBRH010474592.1:0-10216 GCA_027575125.1 Umimayanthus parasiticus | reverse complement strand
GTGCGATTCTCTCCAGTTCTTCTGGGTCTTGTTTGCAATTGTCATGTCTCAGCTACTTCCCGCAGCTTAGAGACACAACACTTTCCTCAATATGTGAGCTGTTCCAAGGATGGCCGACAACTGTGTACTTCCAACGATGTCAGGAATATTATTATTATTATTAGCACAACTATAAGAAGGGTTACTGCCGTTTGCAGGCAGTATCGATGCCACAATCGCATTCGAAGAGACAGACAATGACATGAGTCTGTTACTAATGTACTCCTAACATACGAAGACAAAGCATATGGAAGTTGGAGTGGTTTTGGCTGAATTTGTAGATCAAACGTTTGATTTCATCACTGTAATCATTGTAGATATCGTGACTATCAACAACTAAAATCATGATCACATGCAGTAAAGATAACTTTGCACGTACCAGGGATCAGCTGTCGTTTCTGGGCGCACAGGTAGTTGTTGTCCCAACCATCCCGGCCCGACTTTCCGTACCATTTCATGCAGTCCAACCCTCGAATGGAGCCCTTGTGAGACCACCTCAAACTGGGGAAAATAGTTTTTGTGTATAAGTTTGTGATTCTGCTTCGTGTCAAGAGACTAAGAACTCTTACGGACATTTTTTTCGAAGTTAGAATATTTTAACTGCACATAAAGTACGGAGTCAGATTCCAGAAATGCTGAGGGAGAAAAACACCGAACTTCAGTACTCAATATGCCTAACAACATGTAGAACTGAAGTCATTCCATTCCAGTTTGTAAGTCACCTTCAAACTAAACCCACTAGTCCCATGTTATTGTTTCAGGGCGGAGCTTTTAACGACTAAAAGTCCACGCAATATGGTTCTATATATTTCTAATGTCGACTTTTCTCTTTTTTCCAGAAAATTTAGCCCGTTAAGAAATTAAATTCTTGCCTTAGCTTGCAGTAAGATCCCTAAGCTTGAGCCTTCAAACATCTCCAACCAACCAGCGGTGGAAGCAAACGGATTCGATCCAGTTTTCACGCACGTTTGTACAAAGCAAGCTGTTGTGCTTCTAGCATGTTCGTTGGGAATTACATGATCTCTTATCTAAATTCTTGCCTATCTATGTTTCGTGGAACACCTGAATTGTAGATAGCCAGGTATGGCTAGAGTAAATTTTCCTTTTTATTCTAAATTGACATCTTGCTTTTCCCGTGAAATATATCGAATGGTTAAGTGAAGCTAATCTTCTAGCCTCCAAAGCCGAGTCGCCTTATTTCCAGGCTTCGCAGCGGACCCCTCAGGTTTCCGGGACCCGCTGCATAGGAAACAAGGAGTCAGCGTTGGAGGCTACTCAACTCCATCCTTGCAACACGTTTCTCCTGAATTATGAGGACGCAGCTCACGACATCAAACCAGACGTATGCATAGGGCGCCCCAGGCAGTCCTCGGAGCACAGGCAGTTGGAATAAGCTTTAGGTGGCATACTCTACCGTCTACTCACAACAAAAGAGGTACGGCAATCTGTTCAAATTGTCTAGATTCTGCATTTTTTGACCTTCATTTTCAACCTTCAGTCTCAAATTTAATTTTTGCATTTTCGAGCCAAGAACATACGTTAACGAAATAAGGTGGAAAATATCGGTAGTTAGTCAGTCCATAGTTACAGGTGAGATTTGTTTCTCAGCTATTGAAATACCCTTTTGCACAGCTAGTAAGAGAAACATAAGACATCAAACCTGTATGGAGAATTCTGTTCAACACAGAGGAAATTGTTATCCCAGGTTCCCCTGTAGCGCTCTTCGGGCTCGTTGATCTTCGTGCAGCGCATTCCTGGAATAGCTCCCATGTCGGACCACCGAAAGCCAGGGTCGCGCTTGTTGTCAGCGCTACAGAACAGGTAGAAACTCCAAACGGAATATTGGAATCGTTCGTATGTACGGATACACAGCTTGCCAGATGGAGGGTGAAGGAAATACCCAAACACAAAGTCTTTAGGGAATGAAGGCCATTCTGCGGAGAAATATAATAGCGTTCTGTAAGCACCTCGATCTCTACCTTGCGGCCATTCAAAGTCCCAGAATGCCGGATCGATTCTTCGGCATATTTCACGCTTTGGTTATGTTTGGGCATAGATAAGGTAAACTAGTTATGAAACTCGCCAGTTTCTATGTTGTGTTTATGTTTTCTATTCCATTGTTCATTGGCCTTGACCGTGTACAAAACACAAAAATAATTGAAATGCAAATTACCTGTCAACAACTAACCAGTAAAAACATTTGGGCTCGTACGTAAAACAAAGCACTGTTCACAGTCACGGTTTGTTTGTATTGTTCATTCCCTTTAAAATTTGTTGAGCTTCCTAACCAATTAGTTGTATCACTATAGTTTGGATATCATCAAGCCAATAAAAAAGTAAAAAAAAAACCGCATATGTTTTAGTCCAGTATGATTAAACTCAATTAAAAGTCGTTTGGAATGACAAGAAGTCTCGCTAGCTTGTGCTCTCCTTCACTTTTAAATTACGAGTTGCTAGCTAAATTCTCACTACTTGTCCCCATATCATTCTTACTAGTAATGCAGATAAAATTTTCATTTACTGTTAGAGAGTCTGGAGCGGATGACGATCGACCAAATCCTCTATTCTGAAAGCCAATCGACTTATTCTTAACTGATATTGTAAGGAGAAGATATGCGTGATGATAAACCTGGAGAGGCGTGGTATTGAAGGCGATACAATGTTTATTAACAAAACTATTTGTTTAGTTTACCTTTACATTCTTGTAAATTACACTTTCGTCGCTGCATGGACTCGCCGTCGCAATACTTGCCGCCGTTGCTGGGGAACGGATCTGTGCACGTACGTGTGCGCGTTTGGTAACCGCCGCCACATGCGCGACTGCACTTCTTCCACGGCATCCACTTGGTCCAGCCGCCGTCTGAAGAAAACGATCATCAAAAAGAGGGCCGGAGAGAGTTGATATAAAAAGAATGTGTGTGAAATCATTGAAAAGATTTATAGAAGCATTTTATGGTTGGTTGGAAAGATCTGTCAAATATCCAATTCACCGTGCTGTAAAAGATGGTAACTGGAACTTTTACCCATAATTCCTAGCACGCGAACATCCAAAACGACGCACAGAAAAGTTTAACAACTCCAGTCCTACCATACGCAATGCTGTTAGTACAGAAAATGAATTTTCCCCAAATATATGGCTTTCTTCGTGTCTATTGGCCGTGTTTGGTTCGCAAGGTATTGTGGTAAAAAAATGTAGAGTCCCAATCAGTTTCTGGTACTGTAAATTAGCGTACACTCCTATTTTATAGTGACTTTTATACAGTTAATCGAAGTGTGCGCTTAACCGGAAGAAAGAACAGCACTTATATATGATAAATTATGGCTAATGATAGGAAGTGGTGAGAAATTGGTGCAAGCGACTAGGAATTACACGCTAGTACAGAGAAAATTTAGACAATTGAAATATTAACAATAGTTGTAACAAGAAGAAGATAAAAGATAATTTAGAAATCTAATCTGCATGAAATGATGTGCAAAGTCTACGTGTCCTTTTGAGCACTTGATTTAATAGTTTCAAGGGATTTCCAACATCTTTAGTGTCAACAATCTCTCGTGATGAAAAAACTTACCAATAGCTTTGTTCATTTCTTCAACACAGAGGTAATAATTATCATTGTCCCACCGACGGTCTTTCGGTTCTGTTATTTTCATGCACTCTTTATTTGATATTGGACCATTCGTTGACCAATGAAATCTATAAACACTGTCTTCAGGAACACACAGATAGTTATTACTCCACGAATACCCCGGCCGCTTCCGTGGAGCAGATATTCTCTCGCACATCTTGCCGCGAAGAGGACCGTTGTACGACCACTCAATGTTTAGTTGGCGCTTGTCTTTACGATAACAAAGATAGTTGTTATACCAGTGGCGGTCACGGGGCTCAAAAATCCGCGTGCAGTAAGCATGGTTGTGATTGCTTGGCCCGTTGGTCTTCCATACAAAATCACGCGGGAATTTTGGATAATCTGCGGTAAAAGCATAATGAAAATCTGTTAAAACTCGTGCAGAGATATTATGAGCTATAGGCAGTAAAGCAAAATATATGATCAGTGGTATAGAGAAACTAAGGCCCCGTTATTAATAATACGTTTTCGTTTGAATCCGCATACTTTTTGATACGCCTAGAGTTTAGGCCTTCCGTCTACACTTTAGTTTTAAAACCACTCTCGAAAGTGGATTAAAATGAAAACGTATACTTATCGTTTTAGTGTGGACGGCTGAATACGCTATGAAAACGATAGTGTGGACGCGGATCAATCAACGTGTTTTCGGTGAAGCGAAAACGAATACATTTGAAAACGTATGGTGTAGACAGGCCCTAAAGCTCCGCTGTCAATTTATGTTAGAGGCATTTAATTACACAAACAAGCTCTTTGCATACATGTATACAAACAGATGGTTTAGTGCGATTGATGATGCATATACCTTCCATATTTGGGGCATCAATACTTAGTAATGCGCCCAGAATTGCAAATGTTACTATCATCTGCTATATAGATTTATTAGCAAAACTATGCAACGAACTTTTGAGAGCTTTTAAAATTAGTATTAAAGTACTATAGCACAAAATGGAGATTAGTGAGCTAAATTAATAACTCGTTAGATATTTTTCAACATCACTTTTTGTGATATAAAACAATAATATTTTTACCCTCTTTTCTTTATGACGAGCGCGTTAATTAAGCTAAGAAATAACCATCGCTACTGTCTATATATGACTCAAACACTCACGCGTAGACAGCTATGCACACAAACACGTATCGCGGGAGACAGGAATTTCAACCAGCAAGAAACAACACATACCCATACACCTGTACAACAAATTCGCCTGTTTAATGTCGAGTGGGCTGAGATGAGTGTTGCCAAATGTCCTAATGTTTGGTTTCTTGGCCTTGATAGTGACGCGATTGTTCTTTGAGAAGGCCTTGGCGCCGTAGTGCATCACTGAGTAGTAGTCATACTCTATTCCAAGGCTGTCAATTTTTCTGTTACTGTACTTGGTGAATGCAAATCGGAACTCTGTCAAGACAACATGAAAGGAGATCAGTATCAACATAAACAAATATTAACACGTAATCTTTAAACTGACAGGCCTTTTGGCCAAACGCAGGGAAAGGGGGAAGGTGGGGTTCAGTAGCTGGTTGATTTTCAAGATGCCTTCTCCTTTCATCTGGACATTTGGGCAGACAATCCGCCCGTTGCCCTTTGCTTACAAAACGACGATATGTTCAAAATTTTACGGTGTTTTGATATAACAGAATTACTAGTTATTTTGCATATTTCTAAATATATTTTGCAATTTTGGAATGCAAAATGTATTTAAATTTTAAAGAAAACACAAAAGTCATATTGCTAAAAAAAATCGATATTGTTGTTCAAACTTTAACAACATTTTTACAAAATAGAATAAGGCTGGCAAATTACAAATCATATCAAAAACGTGTTTATTTTAAAATAACTAGAAGACATTTAGAAAAATTTTTAAAATACCAAGAAAAAATTAGCCTTTCTTAGCTATGCATGCACGTGCTGTAATTTTGAGCCGAGAATACCACTTTATAATGGTGGCAACTGAATGGCGATACTCACTAGTAACAATATTGTCCCATAAAACGTCCACGTAGTTATCTCTGTCAGGTCTGTTTTGCTCGTGCCAAAACCCAACAATATGGCCCAACTCATGAACGATGATACTATGGTGAGCGCAGCCCCGACCGAGAGATGTCGTTTGTTTGCCTCCAACACGTCCCACGTCAGAATTACAGCTGGCAAGAATAACAAGATAAGATATTTAGTAAGTAACCTCAACCAACTTCATGCTGCCCTGTTACCAATCGGCAGCGGTCTAAGATCAGCTTGGTAAATTTTAAAGCAAAGTCATTTTAAAAACGTATTGTAGGGCCATTTCAGAACATCCATCTTCAAACCTTCTCAAGACAGCGTTATCATTTTGCAGAACTTTAGAGTAATACTAAAGTAGTTAATTCTTCTCCCGAGCCACGTTGCTCATCAGGTAGGCGCTTTTTCAGGTTTTGGTAGCGCTAAGTGAATGAGAGTTTGTTATTCCCCCGTGGACGGGACACTGATCCATCGCGGGCTACCCCCAGACGAAACTTTGGATCCAAATATACCGACAGCTGAGAAAAAGTCAATTAGAGTGTCGAGGACATAACAGGAGTTTCAGCTCACGACTTTTGGGCTAGGAGTCGACCATACTAACCACTTGTTCCCAACACCATCGACAGAATAAGGCGGTGCTTACATGACACCGGATCGAGTATCATTCCGATACGACTTTATCCCGGTTCCATACAGAGTATCTATATTCGTTAACATGATACCAACTAAAATTTCAATCCGGAACGAGTCATTCCAGAACGAGTTCATCCCGGTAGTCGCACCGGATCCAATTTTTCGTTTCGGAACGAAATCTGGCCGAACGTTTCACAAGTAACACTGGAAGACTAGTTTTGAAAAAAACTGTTTTTCTGCGTGGGCGAGTACGCTAAATATGGGTTTGATCAACAAAGGTTGATATAGTATGTTTGTCGCCTGTGGGATATGGTGTTAGCTGACGTTTCGAGCGTTAGCCCTTCGTTGGAGCAGACCGCTGTAAAGCCTAAAGGAAGTACATGTACGAGCTCATTCCGGTAATGAATTAGGCACGTGGATTTGTTGGGCTGATCAGCTTACTCAAACTTTCAATTCGCAGTGATTTTATTGCACATTCATTTCAGAATAGGAATTTGTATGTGTGGAAGGAAATATGTGTCGAACTGGAATGGAACTCATCCCGTTATCATGTAAAGGCCACCTGATACATCCGGCGTTAGTTAATTCGAACTAAGCGTGCCGAGAAGTATTCTTAGGTTATAACTGCTCTAAATCCACACATGATCCTCTCTTTAAAAACGGGAATTGCTTCTTTTGCACTATAACATCTGTGACCAACAGCATTGCTTCACTCTTTCTTAACAGAAACCGTGAGCGGTCATATGTTTTTTCTATCATTTTCACAAGTTTACAATAGTGAAACATTCGAGAAAATGATGAAAAAATGAAAAACCCTAAAAATACCTTGATGGGGCGAAACCGTAAGTTTTATTAATTCATACCGGATGGCATAATCCGGTTTTTGTGAAATATTCTTGAAAATCGTCTTAGATTTTACACAATTACGAGCCCAAAATAATCGGCTTAGTTAGCGTTAACAGACCTTCGGAAAATTAGATCATGTGGAAGTGAAAATGCATTTGATCTATCGAGATGCAGTTTTTAAATATTAATCAAACTAATCAAACTAACATACTTTACTATTTTAAAATGGGATTTTACATCATTCTGATGATTGTTAATATTATTGTTGTAATTCTTTTATATTTGTTATTATTTAATTATTGCACATTCAGTGGTTTACCCGTCTCCATAGTAGAATTCAACATAGTCCTCTTGGTTAGTTCTCCTGACGAACTTGATGCAAGTTTGTCTCTGCCATTCTTGCATTGCTCCCTCCAGAACTTTCAAAGTCTTGGGGCTCTTTCCTGTTGAAATGAAAGTAACAGTGAATGAATTTTCAGTTCAAACACAACCTGTTTTTGTCAAATCTGCAAGGGCTATTTGTTTTATGCTTTTAGCATCAACGGAGAATGTGTCGGTTAAATTTTTTGTTACGTTTGAAGCTTGTTATTTTGATCGACTGAAATTATGGCTGGTTTCGATTTGCAACTTTTTTGATTGCAAAGAAAGCTTTTGTCTTGATTGCTACCTTGTGTTCAGAACAAATTGTTAGCTGAATTCCAAACGCTTATTTTTAAAAATTCCAAATATTTGTTGTAAGCTTCCCGTTTATAAGCTACTCAAATCCCCTTGATACGAACATAAATATACCCTTGACTTTGACATAAGCAGGACTTTACGGTATGTTGAGCCTGAGTTTGATCTTAATTCGTACTTAGCAGATGTAAGCCTCGGCTTGCTATAAGAGTCTTTATTTTATAAATAACTTGTAGAAATGTGTCTCGATATTATGGGGTCTATACTGGCCGTGACACAGCACATGTTAAATATCAAAGCACAAAATGTTGGACTATTGATCGTATGAAAGTGGTTTAGCAAAGTGTCAACATAACTTGGAAAAGACGAGTTCATCTGGTTCAACATCATCAGTCTTGTTTGGCTTATATTCAAATGTAAGATAGTTTCAAAGCTCAAACGGAAGCAAAGTAAATCCCAATAAGATTTAGTGACAACCAGAATTTCAGAAATACTTTAAGATGGGAGGGGCTACTGCTTTTGGAGTCATTTTCTTGGGAGATTAAAAACCAAATACTAAATGACCGATTGTTGCTCGTCTGGTTAAAAGGGATCATGTGGCACAATTTGACACTTCACTTGTTCGTTTTCCCTCTCAATAGGACTTAATACTATTAAAAATCTTATATCTTTAAATATATTACTCAACTAGACTCTGTTGTCTCTAGCTCTAGATATTTCTTCATCACAGAATGAACAAAGCTTGTCCCTTTCCCGCCACGACGTCTGGGATGGTGCATCTTTTAAATTACGAATAGTCTCTTCCTTTTTTCACAGAATCGAGGTAAACAACAGCAACAGGGGGCCACTCGATGTTCATATTTATGTTTTCTTGAATGCGCCCACGATCTTCGTGCTCTGCTGTTGCCGTTGCTCGCTAATTTGCTTGCAACTTCGCTGCTGCCATTTTCTCTTTCGTAAACGGCCGATGCCATTTCTAACAGTCGATGCCATTTGTAATATGTATACAGTAAAAAGAATGTGAACGGCACTGAATTGAGTTGTTGACGTCGTCGTAATGCATAGGACTAGAATGCTAGCGATCACGGCTTCAAAACATGCTAATTCTTTTATATGTGTTTACTTAGGTTTTGTAGTGTTGTCTTTTTTCCCCTCTCTTTAGTTTCTTCTTTTAGAATTCGTTTTGATTTGGGTTAGAGTTAAGGTTATCATTAGTTGTATTTGCGCGCTCGTGACTTTTCAGTTTAAGTCTTCATGATAATGAGTAATTATTGTTCAAAATGGCATTGCCTTAAGAAAGGGAAAATTGCTTCATCGCTCGAAGCGTTTAGATCTTTTCTTCGATTCTGAGGAAAAAGAAAAGAGTGCTTGCAGTCTATTCCTCTATGCATGTGCAAGCAAGACAACGCTGGTATTTTTAGAAAAATCTTTTAGTGTAAGGAATAACTTAAGTAGGTTGTAGGTCAGTTTTAATGTAACGAAAAACATGGGTATCTTGTAGGTTAAACTGTAGAGAATAACTTACGTATGTTGTAGGTTACAGTGTAAGGAATAATCCCTCCGGGCCACAAGCTGCTCCGATCCCTAACTGGCGCATCTTCGTCTTTTTTAGCTGCATTGCTCTTGGATCTGGAGAACTTCATGTCTATCTGGTACAGTTTATTGTTTGAATACACACCTTGAAAATAACATATGAAAAGATAAGTGATGTGCATACTTGCAGTTGTTACAGTGCAACTGCACATACTAAGGCCATTTTACAAATTAGCTAATCCCAATTCGAGTCAAGAGCAATGGCTGAAATGCCACAAATTTGATGTTTCATATAAATTGCTACTGAAAAAAAACTTCACAACTTTATTTCCTGCTCCTACAAAAATATTACCCGTGAAAAAGATGTACGATAATTTTATTGTTCGCACCATGACCTTTGATTGGCCAATTTGTAAGACATTTGTTTGGATGACCATTGTTTGTATTGTCGCACTGTAAAAATTTGGTCAAAGAATGAAACAAGAAACTCTACTTGAAACAGAACAAAATAAAGAACAAACCAGGTGTGTAATTTCATGACGAGATAATCAAGTCAGTGACTGACGCAGTGGGGCTGTTCGAACTGTTTCTGTTTTATTCATTCATTGCCATTCTCTTTAGTTTATTGCATACACTCCCATGTAAAACTCAAAAGAACCCGCTGACTTGAATATCAGTTCGTCTTGAAACTCTACATACACGCTTTTTTTTTTATAAGAACCAGTAAATTTTTGCCGAGCCTCATTGTTCTTAAGTTTTTAGAAAATTTCAGCCTCAATTGTTCTTAAACGAGAAGTTCCGGTATAAAAGGCCAAGCCCCTCCTCTTTTCATGCCTCAAAGCTCCTAATTTAAAATTCAAATTTTGCA
>JAOBRH010474259.1:0-10218 GCA_027575125.1 Umimayanthus parasiticus | reverse complement strand
GATCAATATACAAAATTATTAGTTGCCATATTTTAATAAACATAACTGTTTCAGCTCAATAGAACTACATAAAACAGGTCACGAAATGAGTTACTCCGACTGAAAAAAGACAAAGCAAATGGTTCTATTGTTTTTGTAGGTCTTTTATGGTCGATAAATGCTCTTCACCTACTCCAAAATGACCGCAGTGTTTGACTGCCTTAAACCCTTGATTCTGAACCCGTCGGAAATGACGACAGGATGTTACGAAACAAGTTTGTTGTTGTTTGCAAATGCCCTGGGAGCCGGGACACTATAACTGTCAAATGTCCGGCCCCTGGGACTCATCGTGAAACAAATGCCCGGGGGGGATGCTGGCGGTAGGATTTGACTTGCACATAAGAGTAACTTGTGCCTTTAAAGCCAATACAGTAAAAACCTGCGTAAAAGGACCATTTAAAGTTAAGAGACCAAGGTTAAAGTTACAATCTGAGGCATCCAAGATAAAAGAACAAAGTTGGCCCTTATAGGTTTTCTGTAAAGGTCCTCTTAAAGATTTTCAAATGCGGATATGATATAAATTTTGATACCTATAATAAAATCAAACCAAAGGTTAAATGTTACATTGTGAAGCACTGTTACACTACTAGAAGTAGTGCTACAAGTGTTCCTTCTCCAAATTACCCTTTCAGAAGAAGCGAGCACCGTAAATTCCCTTAGATGCCGTATATATAAGATCCTGCCCAGGCTACTCTAAATCTTTATACCCAGTTTTCCACTTTACGTCTTTACCACAACGCAAATTTGCCCTCGTTTCAATTCTTTGTCGAGAAAGAGTTAGTTTTGTTGAATTTTGGCCGAGAATCATCAGGGACTAGTGAAAGTTGTACCTGTAATTGTAAACACACAGATGATGATCTTTATTGAGGAAACTTTTTCACAAAAGTGGTTTTCAAAAAGGACCTCTATGCTAAAAATTTAAGTTATATAAAATGACACACACCACTGTACCTTTGTTAGCAAACCATTTTGAGCACTGACCACAACTTCTTTTGCCATCGCATTGACCATACCGTCTTTTACCATCTCATTAATCATACCTTATTACCATCTCATTAATCATACCTTTTTAACATCTCATTAATCATACCTTTTTACCATCTCACTGACCATACTTTCCATAACATCACTGACTAAACCCTTTTTTAAAGCATCTCACCATACCTTCTGTAACCGTCTCAGTTATTATGCATCTAGTAATATTCCCTCGGACCATCCTTCTGCAGCAATCTCTCTAATCCTACGTTCTGACTATGGCTTCTGTGACCCTCTAATGCATTAGCCACACGTCCTTTTGCCATTGCATTAACCATACCTTTCTTTCCATCGCATTGACTGCACCATATTTTACCATTATTGATCATACTTTCTTTTAACATACCTGCCATAACAATGACACTGATAATACCCAATGTCACTGACCTAATTTTTATAGCCATCTCATTTACCGTACCTCGTGTAACTATCTCACTTACCATACCTTCGGAAACTATGTCACTAATCCCACTTTCTGTAACCATTCCATTGATCCTGCCTCCCGTAACCACCTCTTTGACTAAATCGTCCATAAAAATCAATTTTTCAAAACTGCGTCTTCCAGATTGTTTATAGGTTTATCAATTGGCTAAAATCTTCATCTGAAACAGTCGATGCTCTAGCTGTCAGAGAACACTGATCAAATAACATCTACTAATATATAAGAAACCATTTTGCTTCCTTGGAACAAAACTAGATGTTAATTTGATAGAAATATGTTTTCGTCAATACAAATATATCACACAATGACCATTTTTCACGTGAAGTCAGGCGTAGATATTTGAATCTTATTTACGTATTAAGGCCCTCAGAATTATTTTTATAAGCAATATGTTAACCTGACAATATTTTTTAAGCACGCTATAATTGGCAAGTCCTTCCTGTATCGCCACCTCGATTTGTCTCTTATCATTACCTCTCTTTAAATCGCCCAAACGTGCTAGATGTGTCCGTACCTAACTTTCTTTATCTCGCCCAACTCTGATTAATTTGCAGGTTGTCCCTGCATCAAAGTGTTAACTCGCATTAGCATTGCTTAACTCGCAGCAAATTAGGTCAAGATCCTGTCTAACAGTAGGTCGGACTAAATTTTTTTAATCCGAGTGTATTTTTAATGGTCAATGAACGTTGGAGAATGGTTGTTTCAATTTGAATAAGAGTTCTGCATTGCTATCTAATAGTCACAAGAAGTATCTTTCCTAAGAGATAACAAGTGAGAGGAAGTAAGCAAATTTCAAATGTCTTTCATATATTTGAGAAGCAGTAATTAGCAAGTGCGGACTGGCAGGCTCTAATTGACAGCTTGTTTATACGAAAAACAAGTAAAAAGAGAAAGCGCCGTCTTTATTTTGGCTACCAAATCCGTATTCTGTGGTCTTTATAATCAATATTTACTGCACAAGGAACACTAAAAATGACCGCCAACAAATTAGACCTTTCACTTTTTTTGCTTTTTCAAAACACAAACTACTATGTTGTTTTTGTTCGCATAATTTGTCGTGTGCAGATAACAACTTCCCTCCGTGCTTATGACAGTACTTTTTTCAATCCACCGACGTAACTATAACCGCACAATTTTGGCGGCGTCTTCCATATTTTCTTTGAACAAAGATTATTAATCTATAAGAAATGACATTTATTTTGAATGAAAATACGACAATGATTTACTGAACACCGTAAGTTCAACATTTAACAATTAAATGTCCTCCTGAATCTTGGTTTCTTCTCAAGCAAATATAAGAATGAGCATTTAAATCAGTGAGCTGCGCCATTGAGGTAAACCTAATATTTTCACTTCAAAACGATAGTATAAGAAAAGTAACCCTTCAATTGTGTAAGATTCCATAAACTAGAAATTGAAGAAAGTATAGTTTAGTTTGACATTTAAATGGTAATAAATAACAGGGATGTAAACAAGACTAGTGAAAAGACCTATTAAGGGGACAGCAAGCGCCAAAGATCTCGCTTGACCAGAAATGGAACAAAACAATACGAAAAGTAATTATGGAAAGAACACATTATTAGATATTATTGGGGCTGAGACATCTTATCGGGGATATCCAATCAGGGCATGAAGCTTTTAATAACTTCCCTCAAAGCTTTAATTCTTTTATCTCCCTAGAATTCACAGTTTTGAAATTCATGCAGGCTTAATTTTGAAATGCAAGTTACATTCGCAGGAAATTTAGCAAACAAATCTGGCGATAAACTTGTACTATAAGTAAATTGTGACTTCAATGTGATGTTATATTTTAAAGGTAGGTAGAAATCTTGATTGATGCACTACAGGGGTTTCAAAATATTTATTTATGTACAAGAAAACAACACAGGGTTTTTATTAAATCTTCGAAAAGGAAAAAGTCTCAAGCAGTGACAAACTGTTTGAATCCGAACCAACTTTCTAATAAATGAAATAAGACAGTTTGAATTTGACATTGGGGTTGAATTTGTGATTTTTTTCTCAAAGTGGCATGAGAGCAGGTTCTAGGTCTGAGGATATCTCGATTTCGTAGAATTGTTACATCTTTGATTAGAAACAAGAATTCGGTTGGTGAATGTGGGAGTTAAATTGTGATGGGTTGGCTGGTCGCCTCTTCAATGTTCTTAAAACAAAACAATGCGGGTGACAACTTGCTTTTTAATGGTAAGTTAGGTTGTTCCTCAAAACTAACCTGCTTGGTTCCACAAATGAGATTTTGTGTTCTGTAAATTACTTTCAAAATCTGGAAAATGGAACTAACCCTCTAACTGGTATTTGATTCCTTTAAAGTTTGACTTTTATATGACCGACATTCGACGTTTTTGAAAACCACTTCTTAAATGACAAGACTTGCAGACAATGCTATTAGTTTCTAAGGATCAAGATCTTTCGAGTATGATAGGTCATAGTGAAGATCTTATCACAAGTCCAACGGAATATAAACAGCAAACGAAACGCATTAATTTTTCGTAAATGTAGATTTTGCAATCCTCGATTTATTGTATTATTTTAATAATTTATGAATACAGTTCTCTCATTAACACAGACATTATAATATCTTAAACATTTAAAAATTTAAAAATAAGACTTTTTTTCGAAAGTTTAATCCTTCACTCGTATTTTCACTTTATGATAGATGAGTGCGCCAGTTTGAATTGTCAATCAAAGTAAGCGACGACACCTCAATATGCATATAAGCGTATAACAGTGACTGGTAATTTATGTGAAGCTTCCGCTACTACTAAGAACTGAAAAAAGTACAAGTTAATCGCCCATTTGGCCTAAATTTTGTTTGGTAACTAAATATGTCTTGTATGACTTAAATGTTTCTTGACAGATCCAATGTACGCATCAGATTTGGCTCGTTGTTTGAGACGATTTACTTCGGATACAAGTGCAAAGGTCCAGCCATTAAGCGGCGAGAGATGTCGAGGAAACCTTTAGCCAACTGCCTTTGGTCACTACGAAAGATGCTGTGCTGCCGAAAAACAAACACTCAAACTGAAACCTTCCCAACGCGTGGAATACTTGATCAAATTCTAAACCCTCTAAGTTTCACTGCTGCTTTTATAGGATTCAAGAGTTCGTACCATCCATATTTATCCAAAATCGGAATGCCTTTGTGGCTGATGAGTATGGGGATTCATTTTTCGTTGGATTTTTACGAAGCTTATCATATCTTTGGCATCGCCTGGGCAACTTCGATTGGAGTTTTTCTAGTTTCGTTTTTGTCTGGAACATTTTTTGCCATTAAAGATGTTCTGCCGTGGCTTGAAGACTCGTTGGAGATTCTATATGCCGAGGGGAATTTCACAGAATCATTGGAGAAGGTCCATGTGATTACAAAGGTAAGGTCTGTTATTCCAGGAGTTGAGCAACTGGTGTGATGTAAAGCAAAGATCCAAACAGTATAGTTTTAAATAAACAGTTAAAACTTGTGGTCAAAAGCATTGAATAAACATTTCGTACATAGTAACCCCACTCATTTATTGACTGCCAGTACGTACGGTAAAATTTCCATTGTTTCCATTCAATCAGAAAATAGGTCAATGACGGAGGCATAACTTTAAGAACTGCAAAATCTATTCCGACACTAAATGTTCGCCTAACAAAAAATTAGATCTTCAATTTATAGAACTAACAGGACTAACATGTTGCTTATAGTTTTCGGCTATCGGTCCAGACTTTGGCCAAATCGATTAACCTGTAGACTGTGTCCTTAATTTTGCAATTACCTAAACCATTTATAAAATGTCAAAGTAATTTGTTTAAAGTTTGCTTCGAATCTCTCGTAATCCACCCTAGAATCTACGACTTCAATAATGATATACCATAGTAAACATTTCAGCAGTTCGATAGATGATGGTTTCACTTATAAATGTCATGGACTGTTCCATAACATGCATCTTTTTAAAAAAGCAATAGAAACTAAGAACCTAACCTGGAACACAATTTGTATTGATATGAACAACGTTACCAAGCCAAAAATGTCCATCAACTATCAGGAACGCAATGCAATATTATATTTATATTTTTATATAAATATAGGCTTTAGTAGAATCGCGTATACTTCAAATTCGAGTATTTAGAAACAATATGCCAGTTTAAATTGCCTTAACATATATGGTCATCACAGATCATTAGATTTAGAAAGTTATTAAGAAAAAGTAACTTTCGCACCGCTATTTATAATAACTCGAATCTTCATGGAAAGCCATCACGGATCCTTTTTGAAAATTACTTATTATTTAGAAAAGTTTACTATATCTTACAATTTTTCAATGTGTAAAAGCTAGTAAATATAATAAACTAGACTTAACAGCTGTTGTGTTAGACTTAGGGTGCCAGTAATAACATTTAATTGTGCCAGTTTGGTCAAATTTATTTATGACATCTAAATTCACTTTTGACGTCTGCTGTTCAGAAACGCTTTCATGCACTATACAATTTATTTCCAAAAGGTTTTAACACTTATGTTAAACTCTACTGAGCTAAGAACTGAAAAGCACAAATAAAATAGTTCTAAATCTATTTCTTGCCGATGCGAAAACTTTTAGATTTTAAATTAATGTCGGTTTCTCTCGAAAGCTGTATTCTTAATGGTAAATGATGTTTGCAAATCGCTGGAATTGATTCATGAGTTCAGTGAAGGAGCATTAAAATCGCATCCGTCGTGGAGTAAACAAAGAGAGTAAAATCTATGGATTCAAAATTGTATTTCAAAAATCTGGTTTTAATCTGGCAAAATGAATTATTTCTCACCATAAGTTATGTTTCTAGTAACACCGAAAAACGATGAATCTCGCAATAGTTTGCTTGGGTTTCACTCAGTTACGGGATGTAGTACAAACAGAGGAATTATTAAAGATTTACTTTAATTCAATTGTTACATTTGTTAAATGTTAAAATTCCCCAAAAAAATCACTGACAGGTTTTTTTTCTAATTTTGAACAATTTTCTAACGGTTTTTTTATGTATGTAGATTTGTTTTAGAATGTAAGTTTTGTAGAATCGATTTTCCTGTAAAACTAAGAAAAGATGAAAATTATTTATACCAAAACAGTATGAGGAATATGGAAAAACCAAAATCTACTTCCAGCGGCCTGTGTACATAGAATGGACTGCCTACATTGAATATTCAAGATGAACTATTATTTGTTGTCACTGGCAGTTGATGAGGAAACATTTTTTGACAAAACGAAGTATCAGATTTATCAATTTGATTTGGCGTCGCGAAGGGGGTGTCGTCAGGTGCGAACGACCCCCCTTTTGAACATTTAATTAAGAAAAGGCCGAAAGTGTCCTTTATCTTTGGGCAAAAATCCTATTAGAACAATCTCATTCCAATTATTTTTATTCTTTCCCTTTCAGTCTACCACCTTTCAAAAACTCCTGGTGACGCCTAAGGAGCTGATAGCTATATTTTTTGTGCGTCATAAAGTGATCAGATAAAGATCTTAACATCGCCCATTTTTTTATAGCAGCGAATTACTATTGAAAGAACTTATTTTTCATGTTTTAGCTAATAACATACAAGACCGAAGCGCAAGACAAACTTATCATCATAACTGCATTCTTAATCCATCTGTAGTAATCTTTATCATAAGTCGATCGAACGTTCATTGCCGATTTAAAAAACTTACTTGAGATAGTTCAAGTCACTCAAATGGAAGTCTATATTTTCGATTTGCGACTCTTTTAGTCGGATACCATATAGCGGCCAATAAAATACTATCAGTTTTCGACCGTTAAAATAGAAATCAGGATCCTCTATTTTCATTCTATAAAATTGTCTTCGTAGTAATTGCGATGAGTATTGGAGTTTGGGTGGATTTGACAATTGGGAAGAACTGTTAGCTTTGTTTCTGTACACGAATATTGTATTAAGACACAAACAAAACAGTTGCCAGTTCTTGAAAAACCGACACAAGAGTAATCACTAACGGAAATAGACAGATTTTCCCAAAACATTGGAACTCACAAGTATTGGGAATTGCGGAAATACTACTTTCTTGATATGTCACGTTACAATAGGTTTTATTTACAAATACTTGTATTTCAGTTGCTTTTTGTGTGCCTCATATCCGTTAGCAATCCTGACAATATTAAAACTGCTCTTAGAAACGAACACATATAAATGTGTAAAAACGAAGCGGTGTTGTCAAATTTAGAAAGTTCAAGACTACATGTCTTCAACTGGCCCCAAATGATCCCGCCGTAGTTGTATTAGAAGATCTTATTGATCGTTAGTTCAATTGTCAAAATAATGCAAATTTGCATAACCATTTCTGAATTTATTTTAATAACATATTTTTTACTGGAATTATTTGTCAATCAAATTGTGCAGTGGAAGTTGGCATGTAACCGTGAACTTGGGTTCTGTTGAATGTATTGTTTGAAAACGAAATAAATTCATTTATGCTTTTAATTTTTAATGATAATTAAAACATCATTTAAAAATATTCAAAATCCAGTGTTATTTTTTTAGGAAAATCGGTTTTGAACTTCTAAACCACAACTTTGTTTCCAAATATATCAATTATTTTTAAAAGCGTTTTTCAAATAGATTTTCTACCAGCACTATTTTTTCGCAGCGTGCAACTCCTTGAAACATTCGACAGGCCAAAAACTAAAGCACAACATCACGAGAGAATCTTCAAAACAGCGACCTCAAACTGTGATCTTTGGCTTGCGGCTATAAATAAATATACTTTTTTATCGTTCAGGACATAGCATACATTACAGTGTACCTGCAAGTTTACCAAAAAAAAATGTTGATTTTGCGATTTTATTTCTGCTTTTTAGAAGGGCTCTTCGCCAAAAATTAGCAATGTAGCATCTAACACCTAACAACACTGCGGACTCGTTGATCTAAACAAAATATGCCATGCAAATTGGTTATGAATGGCGGTGCTGATTGCATGGCGAGTTTCAGTTTTGTTCTAGTTGGGGGGCCGATATTTTTTAGTAACTGTGCGAACTGTTCATGGTTTTGAGTTTCCATGACGTCTTTCAATGCGAGATTAAGACACAATCACTGTGCATGTTCATTGTTTACAGCGTGATGCATGATGGGATAATACTTTACCCTGGATGCAATATACGGCTGTCGCTTTAAGCGCGGTGCAATCGTCTAACAATTATCTTACAAACTGTAAACTTTAGCATTTGGTCCACTGTTTTGTTGCATCTTAAATATTCTTTTATCACTGATGAATTTTGTCCAGTCTTTGTACTTTTTGTGCTTTGAACAAAGCCTAGAGTTTCCATTTCTCAGTCGTTATATTTTATTTAAAATTTACTGAAAATAAGTTTCTCAGGTTTAAATATTTGGAAATGGCCTCCTTTAGTATGAGAATTTCTTGATCCCAGACTTTAATGAAGTCCTTAATTTTAATATTGCGACTTTTTGTTATTAATAATATTGTTATGGTTATGGGTAATGTTATGGTTGTTGCTTTTACTATGGCTATTGTTATGTTTAGATGGCCAATAATCTTTTCTGCAATGAAAATGCCGAAAAGTACCAGCGCTGATTTCAACCGTCAGCTGATCAGCGTTCAAGGTACCACCACCAAATCTGGTAACTTTTCCCAAAATTTCTTAAGAAAAAGAATCTGGAAAAATTTTGACATGCTTTTGCCATTCATGTATTCTGCTTGAAGTTAGATTTCGTTTTCTTATTCAATCGATGCCGAAAACATAAAGCCCGGCCCCAGGTCAAACCAGCATGAGAACTGTATAAGATTTGAGTCCATTAGGGTTGACAAGGATAAGAGTTTTTCAACAAACTTATGAAACTCGCATCAAATGACATCAGAAGTTTGAAAATGTTCAAAGTTGATGCAAGCGCTCGATAGTCAATTAGACAGACAAGATTCAAGAAGAGCAATTTGGAAATCTCAAATTTTAAAACTTTTCCCGAGGAAGCATACCCCGGATCCCTAAAAGCCTTATGTCTTGGGAACTTAGTTGCGTGGCCTGTCATTCCAACATTAATTTGATCCCGGTGTCGCAGGGATTTCGCCCCATCCCCAGGGATTTTGCCCTCTCGGGGCGAGATCCCTAGGGATCTCTCCCCTCTTTAGGGATCTCGCTCGCCGCCCCCCCCCCTCCCCCGTCCAAATTTTAGGGATTTCGCCCTCCTCCGTTGAAACTTAAACTGTCATGAGGCAATTTTATACTTTACCAGCTTTAAAAAAGTTTAAACAAGAACAAAGAAAGCACCAAAATCGTATTTTAGGATCTTTGTAACATTTGCTTGGCACAGATTACTCAAATTGTCTTATAACACGATAAAAGTGTTCGATACTTTGCAAAAAAAGTGTCACTCTTTGTCGCTTCCACGTTGTCGCTGTTAATTTTGACTGCAGTTCTATTGATTTAATACAATGTCGCCTTCACGTTGTCGCTTCCACGTTGTCGCACAAGAACCGAGCGATAAATTATTGACCCACTCGCAGTCTCAATAGATGCACAGAAAGCGTACTTATAAACAGATTACTCGAAGTCAAAGGGGACTCAGTTAAAGTTTTCAACTTCACATGAGTATGGAACAAAGCTGAAGATAAACAGGACTGAATATGAGCGGACCGTCGAGGAAACATTTTACTTGGTAAATGCTTCCTAAACCGATGTCTAGCAGCCAGTAGAGACATGCAATT
>JAOBRH010474037.1:0-10222 GCA_027575125.1 Umimayanthus parasiticus | reverse complement strand
TAAATAAATAAATAAATAAATAAATAAATAAATGAATGAATGAATGAATGAATGAATGAATGAATGAATGAATGAATAAACACCGCAGGCGAAGTTGCAGCGACGAACATTAGCCGAGAAACAGATTATTTCTGTCATTTTGTTCAGTATCAAAATTTAAAGTTCTTCGCCATTCGTCAGCCTCAGTATGTTCTTAGTATATTCTTAAATTTTGCGCATTTTTCAGTCTCATGTTCTAATTAAAAAGGCCCCTACAAAAATAAATAAATAAATAAAAAACAGTGTATTAGCAGCAATCGGTGAAACATCTTTCGTACAGGCTGCTATAAGTTTGATATTTGCATCGTGTCAACAAGACCTTGTCTTTCATGAATTTTTATTCTGAGCGTTTAACAAAGGAAATCTATGACTTTGGAATCATGGAGACCGGGCGACTTGCCGCCATCTCAGGCTTCAAGTTTGTCTATAACTTCTCTACACTCTTGAAAACAACAACAAAGATCTTTGTGCGTACAATTAACACGTCACTTCCGTTGGCTGCAGCAAATTAATATAAGTTGAAAAAATACTGAAATACAATTGTCCACTCCTGAAACTCACGAAGAGACTGGGTCTGTCCACCCAAAACGATCCCAGAAGGCAGTGCTTCAACACGTAAAACAAAAGAATTAGCATTTCAGCGTTGCTTTCTGGGATTGTTTTGGTTAGACAGACCCTGTCTCTCCGTGAGTTTCAGGAATGGGAAATTTACAAGTCAAAAAATTGCTCGCCAGAGCTTAAACTTGTTATTTCTAATATCACCGCAGTGCTAAGTTGCAATAAAACAATTCTAAAATAAGCTTCACTGACTCAATTTGGCCAACCGCTTACAACCTATTACGGTGAGAAAAAGAAGTTACTATAGAAATGGAGGTAGTCCAGAAATATGTTATTGGGCCATTTTCTGATAAAAAAAAACCAAAAAAAAACAAAAGAAAAAACTTTACTGACTCAAAAAATCAACTGCTTTCAACCTGTTACCTTGATAAAAATAAGTTACAACATAAAACTAACAATTTTCTTTCAAATCGTTTCAAAAGGGGAAAAAAATAGGTTGTGATATATTTACAAGAATCTCCACTTGAGGCTTCTTAACACGGATAATGACTGAATGTGGTTTTATTCGGTAAGTCAGTATATATAGCCAATTGTACATGAGTATTGTAGCTGTAGTGCTTTCTAGTTAATATTGTGGAAGTTTAGCTCACGGCTTACATGTACAAGTCAGCCCCAGTTGTGACTAGGCAAATTAAAGTCCATTTTAATCAAATTGATTTATCACTTTTTTGCTCGTACTGCTCTGAGACCGGTTGTTCGAAAGGGGTTTAATTTAACCAAGGGTTATGCCAAACTTCTTTTAATTATCTAAAAATACGTCCGGTATTTCTAAACTACTGTTGAAGAATACTCCAAGAAAACCAAAATCGCGTAGACTGGAAATGACAGCCCAAATAAATCTTTAAGGAGGCAAACCCAACATAATATTGCGGGTTAAAATTTTAATCCTGGCCGTTAAGCGCTAACCCACTTTCAAACAGCCGGGTTTAAATTTTAGCACCAACAAAAGTAACGTGCATATGTTTTGTGAAAGCTTAATACATTTAGAATGCTCAAAACTGTAAGTCTACTTTTCTAGATCTTGTTATAGTTGAACCACGATAACTCAAACCCTCGGTAATTCGAATTCCTCGCTAACTCGAAGCAAAAATAATCTCCCTTAGATTTGCCTCGTATATTTACTGCAATTTTAACCCCTATAACTCGAACCCTGATAACTCAAAACCCCGCTAACTCGAAACAATGATTACTTTGCTTTGTAATTTTGCCCTCGATAACTCGAAGTCGATTTGTGAATAGATTTTTCAACAAATGTTTACGTGAGATTTAAGTGCTAATCATTCTACTGAGCAGTTACTTTATAGTACTTGAAGTTTTCATGCCTTTGTTTTGTCGTTTTATTCTCTTACATTGCTTAAATCTTACAATAAAACATTTATAAGCATAAAAACCTCTTTTAAAATCAAGTGTTAGCTTCTGGTCTTTTTGTTCAAAACCCCTATAACTCGAAACCTCTATAACTCGAAGTAATTTAAATTTCCCTTGGAAATTCGGGTTACCAGGGTTCAGCTGTATTTAAATAAGGTATTGCTTCGATATGTAACCAGCCCCTTTTACAAGTGAACGTAATATATCTCTTATTAGCCGAGTGCGAGGTCCGTACTGCAAGTTATGGACCGAGTTTTTTTCCTTCTTTTTATGGCCAGGAAACTCAAGGAACGAAAAAACGAGGATCCATAACTTGCTGTGCGGACTGAGCAAACGAGGTTAATAAAATGTTTATTATATGGTTTTGTGGATTATTCCAGTTTGAAAAGGTAGTCGAGAGCAAGAGGTCCGTATGGCTACTTACGGACCTGGAATTGACCAATCACAGCACGCAAAATCTGTCAGCCATATAATAATTAATATGATTGAATACTTGGTTTACACAACCATGGCAACATTTTTTTTTTTTTGCTGCGTATTTAACTTATAGTGATTTTCTTAATTTATACTTTCAACTTCGCTTTTTTGATCGACACATTATGCAAAATATAGAAAGTTAGCTAGTTAAAAGTTAGAAAGTTTGTTAAAATGCCGTATTGTGCGAAGTGAGAAACAGCTTAGAAGAGATTTTAATGCCCATGCAAACGGACGCAACAAATCACATCATTGATTGGTGTTGTTGGTGGTTTTTGGCCAACAATGTTGCGTCCGACGCAACAAGTGCCAACAAGTGCCAACAAGTGCCAACAAGTGCCAGCAAGTGCCAACGTTGTTGTGAATACGCCGGAGCACAACCACAGATGCTTTAAAAAGTTATTAACCCGAGAAGCCTCGAAGAAAAAATAGTTACACGAAGCCTAGAGCTAGAATCAAGTCGATGCTGTTCTCTATGATTCTAAAGCCGAAATTTTCAGGATCATGTGACCAAAATATTTAAATAAATCGTGTTAAAACAAGCTAACGTCTTGCTGCATACTTACTAATTCGTTCTGATTTATTGCTATAGTCTAATTAAATCTTCCTAAAGACTTGTAAATCGTATTCATTCTAGTTGTGCACTTTCTGCAGTTTTTTTTACTTCGATTTACACTCTTACAAAAATCGTGCTAACATCTTTCTACGATCGTGATAACATCTGGTTAACATCTTGCTGCGGCCCTGTTGAGTTCTTTTATCGTCCTGACTTCAAGCTGAGTTCGTTATCATAATAAGATTAAATACGATTTTTTTTTATCGTACTTAGTCTCAACGCAATCTTCTAGAAAATCGCGTATGTGTGAACTAAGCATTAAGGCTTCTTCCGCAGATCGGGAATTGTCCTATCACCCCGATCGCTTCGTAACACGTTTTTAGAAACACGTTGTTTCCAGTATAATATGGATTGGTTTGTATAAACCAAATCATTCAAGGACATTTGATCGGCAGGAGTTGTATTAAATTATTTGAATATTCATGAACGGGTTTGAACTGGCGATTGGAATCATGCGCCTAGTGATTGTCAAATTGAAACGACTATGGGGATATCTATGTAAGTACTATTTCTTCCAAAACCCAAACTACGAATTTATCTACAGTTAATAACTTCAGCTACGATTGCAAAAATATTTTATTGGTGACAAACAGAGGGGAAAATGTAATCTATGTGGATGACCACGCGGTGAATGCTCGAGACGAATGAATACATGTATGTGCTGAAATGAAAAAATAGTTTTAATGGTTTTAAAGTTTCTTAGACAATCCGGACAATTAAATGGAAGTTAAGTATCATAAAAAAGATAGACGATGATCAGTCGTTGACAAGTTTAGTACTAAAATTTACTGACAAATGGTTTCCATGAATAGTTCATGCTAGCTAAAAAAATATTGTTTTTATCTGTGAGTTGCTCGATGTTGCCATTTGAATCAGCAGGCTATCAACTAGTGTTCAGAAAATAGTACTCTCAAAATTCTTTAAAGAAACATGTTCTATTTACTGACAATAATTTTAACCTGCTCGCATAGTAATTTGGTCGGCATTCCTTGAGGGTTAGTCGTTGTTGCTGTTTGGATAAGCACTGACAGCAGGCTATCAGTAATTTTATAATTAGTGTTGAGACTAAACCTACTGTACACAGAGTTGAAGAGATGGTTTTCCTTTATATTTTAGTCAGTATAAATTAGTGGGCAAGTTTAGAAAATAATATTTGGAGTTTTCATTCCTTGCTTGACTAAAGAAGCGAACAAGAAAGCTTTTTAAGGTGTCCCAAGATGAGTTTTTAAACAGTTGTATAAAAACATACAACTGCTATGTTTTAACAAGTTTACAATATATAAGATAGTGATAATCAAATTTGTGGATCATTGAAATGTGCATATTCATAGCATATCATTTCCTAAGGTATTTTTAAATTAAATTGTCAGCCGACTTTTTAGTTTCATAAACACTGTAGAGTAAACAACAAATATACCTCGGAATACTTGCTGATTAAAGTTTCTTCATTTTGTAACTTTTTGTCTCAATCCTTAACAATTTTAAAAATAGTACTTCTCAAGGTTTCGGAAATAAATTGTTAGTTATTGTCAGTGCAAGTTTTTTGACAAGAACGTAACACTACGACCCTTTTGAAATTTTATTAAGCAATTACTATTTATAAATATCAGTTATATCTACTTAAAACAAACCAAAATCCGAAAAGAAATTAAAAGACACGTACAGTTCAAAGAACTGATTTCTAAAAATAAATTCCATAACACGTTACACCTACATGTATCCTTACGGCGGAGCTAAAAGCTACGCATTTTAGGCAAGACAAATCCCATTTTTCTTCCTTTGCAAATTTACAAAACAATCTTAATATGTCGTTATTTTGTTTTATCTTTTTTCCTTCATTTAAAACTCTACAGACAACTACAATGTTGCCGAGTTTAAAGACAAATCAGGAACTGAAAATCAGAGCCATATTCCTCAAAACCTTGATTAGCTCTAACCAAGGGTTAAGTTGTCTGACCCGGGATAAAACTCTAACCCACGATTAGCTTTTGTTCTAGAAACACTGATTAGCGCTAACCGAGCCGGGTTAAACCGTACCGTGGGTTACATTTAACCCACCTACATGTAGGTAGGCGGATTACATATCTAATTGGCCAAATTATCAAAGAAATCAAAAGGAAGGTCCGATTGTTAAAACCAGTTCTAAATCATATATAGCCGATGTCTATCTATTGTTAGCAACACCTTTGAACGAAACATAAACCAGTGTTATGTTTTGGTCTTTGTTATAAAAAACCAGCCCGAACGGTCTCAAACACTTTGTAACTTGTCACACTTTAAAAAAAAAACGAGCTAAAGGCCTCTCATTTGAGTATTCGTTCATTTTCCTTAAATTTCATATCTCAATAAACTTAACAATAATAACAATGTGAACAACAATTATGTGCTCCATAAAGCGAAAAACGCAGTTTTAACATAAAGGAGACATAAAAAATAAAATGAAAAATCGAAGGTGAAATGCTGGCTTAAGAGTTGGATATGCAGATTTTTGTGTGAATAGCGAACTACTGCTCAAAACTTGCAGCTCTGGAAATAAACCAATTGGCTTCTCCGAGTTCAAAATTACGCCATGTTCAGGAGCCTATGATGTAGGAGTACGCCCCGTTAACCCTGGATTAGTTGATCGGTTCGCTAATCTAGGTTTGAGAAACGCCTTTTGGACCAGGTATTAACTAAACTTAACCCAGGGTTACGCTTAAGAAAGGCCCAGTAAGTTACCTAAAATGTGTACAATTCCACAATTGCTTTCGGCTCCATCAAATCCATTTAATTTCTGTCTCTAATTGCCTTTACTAATCCGGCCAGTCCTGAAATAGATTTTGCTCCTCTCGGCTCAGTGGTTTGTTGCAGTGTCTTTTTCTTCACACGTGCTTGAGCAATGTACAGTAAAATCACTATATTCAATTAAAGAGGCCCCCTGTAAACTGCCGTCAGCAAGAATGGCAGCTTTTCCAACTTCCAAGAAAATAAGAATTCGCGTACGGTAAATGATTTAGTTTTGTTTGATCTTTATTTGTTTCGTACATGCGACCCAATATAATCAGCTAGACCTTTTTATAAACACTTCGGCAATCATATGCAATTTTAACTTTTCTTTTCTTTTTTTTCTTTAGTTTATTTTTATTTCTATTTTAATTGAACTAAGTTCGTTTCGTTCCATTTTAAATTGGGAATTATATTTCATTCCTTTTTCGAAATTTCCTTTTACCTTTGACCTACTGCCATCATTCCTCGATCAAAACGCAATCTCGTGCACATCTAATTGGTCACTAAAAATAAACTCGTTATCACGGAATATATGTTTCCATAGGAATTGAAGGTAATCACAGCAATTCTACGCGTCATTTTATTTGATTATCATTTTCTTGTTTCTTTCATCTTCCTACATAAATCAGCTTATAAAGATGAACGCTTCCACATAGAGACTCGTCGCTTGTCCAGATACTGGCTGTTGCAAGATATTTCGTTTGGTGAGTATATTCTCGATTGAAGGTAATCTGATTTAGGGGTTTAATCACAGTAATTATTTACCTAATCAACAGATTAACAAAGTCAGTGTCGACATAGGTCTTTCGAAAATCCTAGGATCTTACAAAAGATCGCCCTCGCCAATCTATGAAGAAGTGTTACATTAGATTACAAAAAGGCGACAATATTTGAGTAGGAGAGAAGAATCTTTCGTTATTTGAAATCAAAATTGTAAAGCATTTGGTATTTATTGAGCTGAAATGAAGACTTGTGTTTGAGCTTTCAGAAGTCTTACAGCACTCGTTTATAAAGGGTTTGATGCAATCAGTGTATTGGTAAACTTATATTTGGAAAAATTGTAAAAATACACATATACATTAAGAGTAGATGGCGTACAACGCTTTCGAGTGTGAGAAATGCTTTTTTTTATCACCAAAACAGTTTCGTATTATGGCTTAAAAATTTCATTTTAAAGAATCATTAATTTTATCAAATCTCTTCCCTTGCTTCAACATAAGAAATAGCACTTAGGACGTTTAGCTTTGTTTATAGAAACCTTCCAAGGCTTCCTTCTGTCCCTTTTATTTAACTGTGTCAGTTTGTCCTTGTTCATATTTCGAGTTGCTCTTGTAACACGTTTTTACTAACTTACTTGCACCAATTTTTGTTGAACGACTAATTTGGGTGCTAAGGTTAGATGTTTTTAGAAATTTTAAGGATTTAAGCCATAAATGTTCCTACAATCAGTTCTTTATTTGTTTTGGAGTGGGCACATACTTAATTTTATGTTTTGCAATTAAAAAAGATAACCAACGTGGAAATTGTACAGTTGTCACTAGATAGTTGCCTTTCTATGTCCACACTGGGAGTAGCCATCAGGGGATGTTGCGCAAGCATTAGGCATTATTTTACAGTTTAATAACAAGTATTTTGTTAAAAGATGTACAAGTGTCACTAATCATTGCCTTTGTATGTCCACATTGGGAATAGCCATCATGCGATAATGTTCGAGTATTAGGCATTATTTTACAGTTTAATAACAAATATTTTGTTAAAGGATGTACAAGTCTCACTAGGTGCCTTCGTATATCCACATTCGGAGTAACCATCAGGCGATGTTGCGCAAGCATTAGGCATTATTTTACAATTTAACAACACGTTATATCCGCTGAATATGGTATGCAAAATAACTGAATGATCTCTCTGGATCGCCAACCTCAACGTGTTCTCAACGTTTTCTTAAATGTTGGTTTTTTTTTTCACCATCAGCGTTCATATAAAATGTTCTTATAAGTAAAGGGAATCTTTTCTTTTGCTGTAAGAGCGGTATCAGTACATCTCAGGTACAACGCAAATGATCAACACCCAAAAATATATTTGTTAATGAATATTCAGTAGATAACAAGCTAATGTTACTTAAAGATTTTAAAACAAAGAATGTTGTCGATCCTTAGATCATCTTCGCACAGTTGATAGCTTGAAGCGTTGAGTTTTTATATATAGGTAAAAATAAAGCCTTACTCGTTTGGGAACATATTTTATCTTCAATCTTCAACATGGCTGTATATTGCAAAATTCAACCGAGCCTGAATAATGACGTTGCTTGCTGCATAAAAGTCGATAAATACACCAATATGCCATGAGTTTTTCATTCGAATCCGTGGATCGAACTGTGAAGATTATATCATGCTGCTCTGGTTACTTTGTACCTACTTGGAAAAGTGCCATATCATCTAATAAAACCAAATATTTTCAACAAAGCAGATGTGTGAATGAAATAAGAAATAATATCAACAACCTCCATGTACAGCAAATAAGAACTGAAAGGGTGAGGCGACCAAAACTGTTTACTGCCAAATCACAATAAAATATGCAAAACATTTCATTCCTTTAATTCTGCGCTTAAATTATCTTATTTGATTTAACTTTTAAATATATTTTTAAATTATGTTGTATTATTCTAAATTTTAGTACTTTTAGCAAACATACTTATTAATAGCTTTTTATGAATATTGTTATTAATTTGATATTGTGAGTTAAAAGTTTTATAATCAAGACTTCCTATAGTGGTAACAGTGTTATGTATTAGTGTGTGCTAAAATAATAACCTTGGCTAAACAAAGGTTACAACTACTACTGCTGCTGCTGCTAGTACTACTACTACTGCCAATAATAATAGTAATAATAATAATAATAATAATAATGATAATAATAGTAATAATAATAATAATACTTGGGCGGTCTTAAGAGAAAGTTTTCGAAATTATGGAACGGTTTTCGCCAAGTTTGATCGTCCATAAGAGTGGAAGGCCAAGGTGAAGTGAAAAAGTGTGTCACTGGAAAGTGAAACAAATGTTTCCACTACAAAAGCAATATAGTAAAGCCTGTGGCATTGCTAGTTGTTTGGGAAACTCCTAGAATATCGAATATAATTTAATGACTAGCAATTTTGCACAATAATATGATATTTTGGTTCAGGTGTTTTGCTGTTAATTTTCTTGAACATTTTCTGCCATAAAGTGTTCTTAAATTGTTCTTACGTCTATCAGTTAATACGATAATCAGATCAGTACTTTAATAACGTAATCTGGATAGAACTCAACTTCGTTCGTAGGGTTTAAACCTTAGCAACGAGATTTAAATGAAAATTAGATAAAGCTTTGGTGTTCTATTACTGACTTGCATTAAGTAATTAAGTTCAACATTTCGTCTTGAAACACTGTACTGCTATCGCTTCGAGTCTTCTTATGTTTTTGAGGATTTCCAGCCTCAAATTGCTCTTGAACTATTCTTGCATTTTCGTCGATTAAGCTTCATTTTTACATACTAGTTGTTCTTGGTGAGTTTTTAAGAACTTACTTACAATAATTATTTTGTATTAGAAAAATAAAAGGAACGCAACAGAGACTCCTTTGTTTACCATTTGCACGCTCGCTCGCTTGCTTGATCTCTGGCAGTCATCTTGCTGTTGTTTTTTCAGCGGATTTTGTCTGAAGCACGACGTTACCTTAACCCGCCCTACTTCCTTCGAAAAACGCCTGAAGAATACTAAGATGGCTGCCTGACAATTGATCGATGGTGATTCGTGATGCGCTTTAAAACAATATTATTTAGAACGTTTAGACGTTATATATGAAATTACACAATTTGTTAATCAAGCAATGAAAATGATTACGGAATTTGTTAATTTAGGCTATATTGTACGGCAGTAACTGTATTGTTTGTGATGCTTATGTTGTGGAGAACAACTCTCTTTAGTTTTATTAATATAAATACCAAACACTGGATAGGAAATTTTTGGTATATTCTGTAGTTTGTCCATATATGGAAACTGACAATTTTCGCATGAAAACTTCTTCCTCAAAATGGCCGAAAACTCGAGTCGGTAGAAAATAAAATTCCAGATACTTTCATCGTGTTTAATAAAACAATTATTCCACTCACGCTAGTTGGATATGAGTTAATGTTAGCCGAATCGGTACTCCCCACTTCGTCCGCACTACACTAGAATAACTGTTGTGGTTTGAGTGATCGTCCGGGTTTGTAGTGTAGTCCTGAGAAAGACTGTTGTTGGTCTGATGATGGCTTCCGCTCAGGTTGTCGAAACTTCAGTCAACACCAACAACAGTCTTTCTCAGG